>CAAHFI011174451.1:0-10849 GCA_900893395.1 Euglena gracilis
TGCACCTCTGGTTGTGGGTTATCCGAGCGTTTACGCAGAAACCCTCCGCCGTGTGTGATTTGGCGTCGAGGTGGTGGTAATTGGACTTGGCTGTGGACAATAGCGTCGGTTCGCTTTGCATTACTGCTTTGTAATTTTTGCCCCTCCGAATCACAACTGTCTCCCGTTTTGTTTGTTTTTTGGCCATCTCCCTACCCTTTGGGGATGACTGTTGCAAGCTGGTCGAAAACGGGGGGAGGACCAATTTGCGACAGTTTTTCCAAAGTCTCTGGGGGGATTCCCTGAGCGGTTGGGGTACCTTTTCTGTCATTGAGTCCTCAATGATGGCAAGGGCACCCCGACGGCACCCGAGGGTTCCCAGCGCTCACTGGCCTACGGTGTTGTGTGACCTGGTCGTTGACAAGGTCTTGAAGCAAGGGGGTGTAGGTTCACGCAGATCCTAATTTCACCTGCTGCCTTACTTTGCAGGTGGCAAGTGTCATGTACTGTTTGCGTGGAGTATGATTACTGTTTTTTTTATATTGCCAGTGGCCTGGCAAGGTTGGAAGGCAGAAAAGATCCAGTTTCTGACAAGTTCACATATCACTGAAAAAGTCCAGATTGGAGATTGCAATGCCAAGGAAAAGGCCATCTGTGCAAGGGCCCCCGCCGTCCCCTTACACCCCCCTTCTACCACCTGACCACCACCCTAACCCCCTTAACCCCCCCTACCCACTCCACACTTCGTTGAATATGTGTCCTTGGGGGATCGCTGTTGTCAGATGACATACCACAGGGGGAGCCCATTTTGACCTGTGCCTGCCATGGGTGAAGTAAATTGACCTTTGAGGCTTGTCGCCGTGTTCAAGCGAGGACAGACCTACGTAAAGGAGGTCATATATAAGCCCTGAATTAAGAATTTCCGTAAAGCAGATCATTCTGGATTTTCTTTTCTGGTGCTTTGTCTTGCCTGGCGCCGCACCCCAGGGGCCGCCGCCAAAAAAACCTGGGGGATAACCACATACTGGGTTAAAAAAAAAATTCTAATGGAGGCAACTGTATCAGCACTTATGGATTTATAGGTTTTTTTTTAACGACATTAAAAGGGGGCCCGCAGGCTTCACAAAAGAAACGTGTTGCTGCCACATAAAACATCATTGAAAGGGACTGATTTGGAGACGTTGAGGAAAGGACACAACCATCTCCCATTTATAAATTTTCTGACCTTTACGTTTCATTTTGAGGTAGGGAGCCCCACCGAACACACATGTGGTTCTTCGCACCTGTGCCAAATCTGAATTTCTGCACAAACAGAGGATTATGCAGCAAAATACGAGTTGTTTTCGTAATATTCAAATATAGGTGGGCGTGGGGGACTGTGCCAGCCCCAGGAGGATTGGGAGGGGATCCCAGAACGCACCATACTTCTCCAGATTTTGGTTCCAAAGCCTTTTATAAGGGACTAACATGCCATGGAACCTCAGGCCACCAAAGCCAGGGATCAAACGCATAGCACTGTGTGCATTACGGGCCTGTGCCCTTGAAAACTGAAAAACTTGTATTAAATAATCGACCACTTGTTATGTGGTGGCGGTAGGGGGGGTACCCCATTATCTACAGAATGACTCATAAAAGCGTAAAATCGTTTTTATAACGCTATTACTGGGTTTTCTTTCCAGCAATTGGTCAATGGACTTATTTTCCATTTGTTTCCCTTCCAAAATTTGCCTGAGCAAATCCTGCAAAGAAGGGGCCTCCCGGGGGGTGGCATTTTTTCTCCCCTGCGATTGGTGAACATACCCCTGTAGGGGGTGATATTCAGGCAGGGTGTCCCTGGAACTTTCATTTTTATTCACTGGGGCCACGAGATCCTGAATCCCAGTAGGGGGTTACCATAAAAACTGTTGTCTGTGGAACATGTTTGAATCTGGTGGCGAATTTCTGAAATATTGACCAGTGGGAGTAGTTGTAAAGGTCCCCCAAATTGTCCAGGGGACATTACAGTGCATCCACTGCTGAGGCCTCCCAGTGGGACATCTGGCCACAAAATTTGGCACGTTTTTGGCTGCCTGGGGAGGAAAATAAATCTGTTTTTAAGGCTATGAACTGTTTGAATTTTTGTTTGAGCCATTGAAAAAATTTGGGGTCCAGTGAGTAATCCTCCTTGTCCATTTCCCATCTGCTTATGGGGTCTGCAAGAAGTTTGAAGGTACCCACTTTACTTGCAGGCTTATTTGTGCTCCATGCACTATCTGAACAATGGTCTGAGCATTGCGTTGAAGGGGTCTTTGTTTGCCTCTGCCCTTTGTTAGGTGATAACAAATTACCTGATTGTATACTGAAAGTAGAACTCTTTCTCCTGGTTGCTTAGGCTTTTTATTGTGCTTATTGCTGCACTTAGTTCTTCGAAATTTATGTGCAGTGTGGACTTTACCTCCTAAATTACAGCACCATGTTTCCTGTACGGATGTCTAATCCCCCCCCCCAGCCCTGGGTGCTGTTTTCTGAGTGCAACTCCCTGGTGGCATTTTGGGGTAAGGCTCTTCCTTCCCATGTGGCCAGTAGAATTTTGATTTTCTTTAGTTGGGTTTTTCTTTCTGGTGAACTGTGATGTTTGGAGTCCCAGGGGGCTGTGGAGTATTTTGCCATAAATCTGGCTAGGAATCCGTAAACGCTCTGAAAAAGGGCAGGGCCATCAGGTTGGACCCGATTTGTCCCAAAATGGCAGCCAGCTGCCTTTTTTTCACGAAGGCCTTTTTTTCAATTCTGCCCAATTCCTTTTTTACGGTATTGACTTTTTGGGGGGGCACTTGTAACCTTCCTTCTTGGAAGTTTAGTTGAAACCCCAGGTGGTGCACAATTTGAGTGGTTTCCAGGGTTGACTTTTTTTAGATTGATTTTGAACCCTTATTTTAATGAATCCCTGACCACTGTGTTCAGGTGATTTTGTAGGGTGTTTCTGGTGGGGGCAACCACAAAATGTCGTCCAGGCAAATGAATACGTGGATGCCCCTTTTCCTCCACAACTTTTCGAAGATTTTCATGACCCCCATGAAAATTTGGGGCATTGCATCCAGGCCAAAGCAGCCTGCTTGGAACCCCCCAAGTTTGCCCCCCACTTGATGCCTCAAAAATGGCCTTAGGGCCTGCCTCACTGGTCTGTAAAAATAGGCATCCTTTAATTCTAAGTTAGCCGCCAACTTGCCTTTTTCCAGAATGGGAAAGATGTGCTGGCTGTGCTCCAGCTTGAAACGTTTTACCTGTAACTGCTGGTTAAATTCCCTGCAGTCGCTTATGAACCTCCACTTTTTCTCTCCCCCCTCAGGTTTTGATATTAGAAACCAGGGAATTAGATGCTGGGTTCCTGTATCCTGAACCCTCTTTATGGACCCAGATTTTTCGTAATACAACAGGATTTGTTTTTTGCCTGGGTGGGTTTATGATAGCCCTGATTTTTGGGTGTGTGGACAATTTTGAGTTTCTGTTAGAGGGAGGTTTGATGCCATCTTTGATTAGTTGGCAGGTTGCTGGGGAGGGGGCATTTTTGTTCTACCTTTTTAGGATCTTTTGAAGTTTGTGGTGCAGGGGGTGTTTCGTTACTTCTCCTCCATTGAAGTTATTTATCGCAGCAAGTATTTGTCTGGGGTTGTTGGTTGGTTGTTGACCATTTTCCATCCCATGGACATTTTGGGATGAATGATGTGACCTGCTGATGGGTGGTTGGGTTTACGGCAACCCCCGGGTTTACAGGAGGTTGTCAAAAAATTGCAGGGGGTGTGCATGCATCTCTCACACTCTCTCTGGTCCTCCACTTTGATCTTGTTGTTGGTAGACGTACCACAGGATGGCCTCTGTGAGTCCTTTTCTTGGGTTGATCTTCCCCTGCCATGGGCAAAACAGAAACGTTTGACAGGGGGGCCACTGTGGGTCCCCTGTTCTCCTCCACAAGGTCCACTGTGGGTAACGTGTCCTCCTTGTCCGAGTAAAGGGCCTCTGTGGCATCAGTTAGGGGGTCTTCCTGGGGCTGGGCCACGTTGTAATGCAGTATTGGGCTGCAGCTGGTTAGCTTCTGCCCCCAGGGCCTGTAAAGTGATGCACCCAGTGGGCTTGAAAAATTTGACCGTAATGGCCTTGGCCGCCATAGCCTGGCTTCTCTTTGCCTTTGGCTTGATTTGATGTGACTCTGCAACTGCATTGGAAGTCTTGGGTGGCCTCTTTGGGCCCCCCTGTCCCCCTTGTGGGGGTTGATGATGGGAAACATTTTATGGGGTTTTCAACAGACCTTTTTTTGCCACGTCCAGAGGGCATGTGCTTGCAGAATTGGCCTCCAAAGCCTGGTGGATGGTGTCCCCCTTGGCCCACATTCCATCTGCCCGTACTGGGGCTTTGAATTGCAGGGAACTTCGGCGGATGTCCACGAAACCTCGGGCTCCGCACTTTGCCATTGTGAGGCCATGCCTCGCTCGCCAGCGGGTTTTTGTGTTTGTTTGGTGCGCTGGGTTAGGATGTCCCGCTTAGTGCCTTTTTTCGCCGGAGTTGGCTGATTCCTAACTTGCCCTTCGACACCCAGAAGAAAGGAACAGAGTTCACGAACGAGGAAGAACTGAGGAAAGAAGTCAGTATCAATTCAAAATAAAGAAGAACACGAACCAGACGAATATCAATTGAGAAATCAATTATCAAATTTCAATCTCGCCTTCGTGAGCAATGCAGTTGAGAGGAAATTGGAATTATAAGGCCACGGACGTCCTGGAGGAGTGGCGGCAGCAGCTGGAGACCTTGGAGATGTGGTCAACACGCGGCAAACCGTGTCCTTTCTTCCATCCCAGACAACCACCCCAGAAATTTTTCAGCCCAAAAGCCCCCCAGTGACGGCCACAGGCCTTGGACCACTGTGGCCAGAAGGCCCAGAAGACAGAAGTCAGCCCCAGCCCTTGGTGGGCAAAGGATGGGCCGTGGGGGCCCAAAATACTATACACTTCGACAATCAAAGCCCACACATCAGGGGAATCTCCCCCAAAGGGGACCAGTCGCCTGTGCACAAATTGGCCAGAAGATGGGGAGATAGAATCAAGGCCAAGGAGCTCAACCCCACAGGGGCCATGGGGACCAGTTTTACAAGCAAATCCCCTCAGGAAGGGGCAGAAAAGGTCTGTCCAACCCCCCAAATCATCTTGAACAACAGCCCCTCTGAAGGGGAAAAGGGGCGGCCACAGAAGCCCCCCCAGATTTCAAGTGGGGTTGGAGGCCAAGAAGAACTCAAGGCCTACAAGACCAACAGATGCATCATGGGGAAAAAATTATACATGGAAACCTTGGAGACCAGCAGGATGGAACCACAGTGGCCACCAAGAAGCCGAGGAAGCTGCTGAAGAAATCCCTCAGGGACCCACAGAGGCCCTCTGCCAAAAATGGGAGAAAAAGGGACCCACAGTGGTCCTTTCAAGGACCCAGCCACCAGAGTAAAAGGGACCCACAGTGGCCCTTAAGGAGGGAGGAACATAAACCCCTCCAACAGTTATTTCTCAATTCCCAATTATTCAATCAAGAGGGGGGACCAACAGATACCACCCTATGGTATGTCAATCAACCACATCAACATGGAGAAGACCAGATAGAACTTGGAGAAGACCAAACAGGGGCATTAAGCCCTATGGTATGTCTTCCAACAACAAGATCCTGCAGAGAGGTGAGCAGAGAGGGAGAGAGTGCATGCACATACCCCAAGAAAAAAATAATTTTTCAAAGGGTCCAAGCCTAGGGGACCTAGAGGCGCAATGTCCATTACCCACAGCTCAGCCCCCACAAAATCATCTTATCCAAAAAACAAATATCACGGAGGAAAAATGGGGAGACACCCCCCTCCATCAAAGGTTGCTAAAAGGCTTGAAATTGTGGACAAAAAATGCCCCCCCCCCAACAACATGTCAACTCACCAGGGATGGCATTCAACCCCCCTGTGTTAGCCCACCAAAAGTGTCCACCCACCCAAAACCCAGAGCAAATTTGAACCTCCCCCAAGCAGAAAAAATACTGCTGGATACCGAAAAATCTGGATCGGTAAAGAGGGTGAGACATTCAACCACCCAGCACCTGATCCCCTGGTTTCTGATTTCAAAACCAGCGGGGGGGGGGAAGACAAATGGAGATTAGTGAGCGACTGCAGGGAAATAAATCAAAGGTTCCAAGTGAAATCTTTCAAACTGGATCACATCCGGCACATTTTCCAGTTTTGGAAAAATGCCACCGGGCAGCAAAAACAGTTCTAAAAGATGCTTACTTCAACATCCCAGTGAGCCAGGCCCTAAGGCCATTTCTAAGACATCAGGTGGGTGGCCCACATTCCAGACCACAAAATACATTCAAAATTTCACAACACATTGGTTTCAAGTGGGGCTATGACAGCCAAAACCGCACAGGCCATGAAGGCAATAAAGGCCATGACGGCACAACCGGCCATGAAGGCAAAAGTCGCTGGAACAAAGCCCAAGGTGGCCACCAGCACCAAGACCCCACAGGACATGGCAGTGGCAGGGGTCAAGGGTGGGGCCCCAAGAACCCCTCAAGACTTCAAATGGGCATGGCGACACAGAAACCAATCAGGCCATTGGGTCCTTTCAAGTTGTCATCAAGGCCACTGGGGCCAGAAATTTCAACAAGAAGATCGACAATTACATCAAGCACACAAAGGGGGTCCTCACAGGCCCGCAGCCCTGCCAGGGCTTTGTATTTAAATGGGCAGCCCCCTGTCCAGCCCCAGGAGGAAGATGGCCCCCCAGATGCCAGCTGGCAATAGGAAGGGGAAGACTCCCCAACATTGTTTGTTCAATCAACAAGGGGGGGACCCACAGAGGCCCCCCTATGGTATGGCTACCAACCCCATCAACATCAATAAAGCCAGATAGGCAAATCAGGGGCAGTAAGCCCTATGGTATGGAAACCAACAACAAAATCCTCCAGAGAGAGTGTAAGCATAGAGTGAGAGAATGCACGTACACACACCCCCAGTGTTTCTGAGGTTTACTTCTTTCTGGGTAATCCCTTTCTCAACCCTGGGCAAGCCAGCCTTGAATCCTCCCAGTTTTCCAATGACCACCCTGCACATTTCCCAGCATGGCACAAAATCAAACCTTGCGAATTCCTTTGGAAGTTCCAGGGCCAGATCGCAGTACACACCCCAGCAAACAGTACATTTCGCTTGCCACTGCAAAAATTAACAAGGAATCACTGTGTGAAAATTCAGATCCCTGATCTGGGTATCCGTTTGTGTAATGCCTAATTTTGGGCGCTAAGCACCCGACTCACTCACACTCCCCTCCTCAAAAGATTGCCCAGGGCAATCTCTCTTGACTCCTTTGAGTAGGAGGGTGCAAAGTGTTTTAGAGGGGTCGGCAAAAATGGAGTGTGTCCCAGAAAAAGGTTTCCTTCCTTCCCAAAAGATGGAACACACAGCACAGAGGGGAGGGATGGATTAGCCAACTTTGCTGGGGTAAACCCGCCTCACAGCCAGCTGAAGCACAGCATGGGGCATTCCCAAGCCCACTGTGCCAAATGCACAATGGGGCACCCAAGCCCACTTCGGCACATGTAACATCCCAGCCTTGGGGCAACATGCCACAGTTTGCACAGCAACAGTCTTCATTGAAACTTAAGCTTGAACCTTCACAGTCTTACATTTGGGCTCATTCTTCTCACTCTGTGACTTGTTCTTAGACCTTGTAACTTCCAACTTTCTTTCCTTAAATCTGGACCGTTGGTTTGAAGGTTGCGCCTTTGTCCCTCAGAATCTTCCCATTAATCTTGATTCTTTCAATGACCTCAGGTCTCCATGACAGATCTGTGCATGGCACATCTTCCAAAGTTGAATTCCCAGAATGCCCATGCTGGACATCTGGCCCATCTTCCCATTCGTGGCAAAAACTGTTTGTACAGGGCTTCTGGTACTTGTACTGGTACTTCTGGTCTTGCCACTGCAAAAATGAACAAGGAATCACTGTGTGAAAATTCAGATCCCTGATCTGGGTATCTGTTTGCGGAATGCCTAATTTGGGGCGCTAAGCACCTGACTCATTCACACCAGGAACACTTTATTTTTCCAAGGGCTCAAGCCGTAGGGGCTCTAGGGACAGTGATAGGTCCAACACCCCCCACTCAGCCCCCAGAAAATCATCTAGTCGGGAAAATAAATTCCATGGAGGAAAAATGGGGAGACACCCTCCTGTACCAGAGACTTCAAAAAAGTCTAAAATGGTGGACAAAAAATGCTCCCCTCCCAGCAACATGTCAATTGATAAAAACATGGAATTGAGCCCCCCTGGGTAAATCCCCCCAAATTGTCCACCCACCCAAAACCCAGAGCCAACTTGGACCTGAACCAGGGAGAAAAAAATCTGCTGGATTACGAAAAAACTGGGTCAGTGAAACGAGTTTGGGTTTCAGAAACCCAGCATTTGATCCCATGCTTTTTAATTTCAAAACCAGAAGGGGGAACAACCAAATGGAGAATGATCAGCGACTGCAGTGAAATAAATCAGCAGTTTCAAGTAAAACCTTTAAAACTGGATCATATCCAGCACATTTTTCCAGTTTTGGAAAAATGCCAGTGGGCAGCAAAAATCGACCTAAAGCATGCCTATTTTAATATTCCATTAATTCCAGGCCTAAGAACATTTTTAAGGCAAAAGTAGGGGGGCAGACCTGGGAATTTCAAACAGGCTGCTTTGGGCTAAATGTAATCCTCCAAATTTTCATGTCAGTAATGAAAACTTTCGAAAAGCTGTGGAGAAAAGGGGCATCCAGGTGTTTATTTACCTGGACGACATTTTGCTGGTGGCCCCCACAGAAAACATTTGAAAAATAACCTGAACACAGTCGTCAAAGTTTTGCGGAATTCAGGGTTCAAAATCAATGTGAGAAAGTCCACCCTGCATCCCACCCAAGTGGTAACCCATCTGGGATTTCAACTAAACTTCCAGGAAGGAAAGTTACAGGTGCCCCCCCAGAAAGTCAAAACCACAAAAAAGGAGCTGGGAAAAATGTGAAAAAGGATTACATGTCAAAAAGGCACTTGGCTGCCATTTTGGGTCAAATAAGATGCAAACTAATGGCATTGCCCTTTTTAAGGGCTTTTACGGACACCCTGGCAATTTTTCTGGTGGCAAAGTACACAGCCCCCTGGGTCTCAAAATACCCCATTTCCCAGGAAATCAAGTCCCAATTTAGGGAAATAAAAATTTTACTGGACACCTGGGGGGGCAGACCTTTCCCCCAAAATGCAACCAGAGAGTTGCACTCAGACAGCAGCACCCATGCCTGGGGGGGGCTGGACATCAACACAGGAGAAATTACGCAGGAATTTTGGAGAAAAGACTCCATTTTGCACATAAATGTAAAGGAGCTCAGTGCATCAATCAGCACTGTGAAAAGTTTGAGCAATCCTGGGGAAACAGTTTCTTTGTCAGAAGACAACCAGGATTACCTGACAAAAGGGGGGGGGGGGCAGAAAAGACCCCTTCAACAAAATGCTAAGACCATTTTTCAAATGGTGCATGGAAAAACAGGTAAACCTCCAAGTCAGCTGGGTTCCTTATGCATAAGCAGATGGGAAATGGACAGGGGGGATTACTCCCTAGAGCCCAGCTTTCTCACTGGCTGAGACAGCATTTCCAAAGTTTCATACCCTTGGAAACATATTTATTTGCCTCCCCAGACAACAAAAAAAATGCCCAATTTTGTGGCCAGGTGGCCCCACTGGGAGGCCACAGCAGTAGATGCATTACAATGTCCACTGGACAACATGGGGAATCTTTTTGCAAACCCCCCGGTAAATAATTCAAAATTTTCTGCCCAGGTTGAAAACGTTTCCCCAGACCAAAGTTTTGATGGTCACCCCCTATTCAGCCACCTGGTGGCCCCAATTAATAAAAATGAAAGTTCAAGGGACCCCCTGCCTGAAAATTACCCCCTACATGGGTATGTTCACCAATTGCAGGGGGGAACAAATGACACCCCCAAGATGGCCCCTGTTTTGCATGATTTGCTCAGGCAAATTTTGGAGGGGAAACTCATTCAGGTTAAAACCATTGACGATTTCCTGGGGAGAAACCCCAGTTTAAAACGTTATAAGAGTGCTTTTGCACTTCTGTCGGTAATTTTGGAACAAATGGGGGTGCCCCCCCCCCCTGCAGCCACCACATACCAAGTGGCTGATGCTTTAATACAATTATTCCAATTTTCCAAGGCCCAAGCCCGTAATGCATACAGTGCTATACTTTGGAATCCTGGGTTTGGTGGGCTAAGATTCCACACCCTGTTAACCCCTTACAAGAGGCTTTGGAACCAAAAACTGGAGAAATATGGTGCATTTTGGGATCCCCTCCCAATCCTCCTGGGGCTGGCCAAAGCCCCAATACCCACTGATATTTGTACATTACGTACAAAACTTATTTTTTGCTCACGAGTCCTCTGTTTATACGGGTCCTCAGACTTGGCACAGACCAAACGAACCACCAGTGTGTTGGGTTGGGCACCCTGCATAAAAATTAAGCGTAAAGGCAAGAAGTTTCACAAGTGGGAGAGAGTGGTGTCCATTCCCCCATGTCCACAAATCAGCCCCTTTCATTTAATCATGTCTTATGTGGCTGCCACACGTTCATTCGTCAGAACTGGGTGCCCCCATCTGATTTCATTAAAACCCCCCTTCAGGGCTATAAGTGCAGATGCCATTGCTTCTATCACAGAAGAATTTTTGGCCAAGCATGGGGTAACCCCCAGGTGTGCCCACTCCACTAGAGGGGCAGGGGTTGGTTTACTCAAAAAAATGGGCCTTTCTGCCCAGGAAGTTTGCGAAATTGGCCAGTGGAGGGGGGTG
>CAAHFI011175809.1:0-12586 GCA_900893395.1 Euglena gracilis
AACCAACTACAAAATTTTTTTCCAGGGCAAAATATTTTATGCAAAAAAATGCAAAAAAATGCAAAAAATGCAAATTTCGGGAAAACCTGATTATGCAAAAAAATGAAAATTATGCAAGTTGCATTCCCCCCCCCCTGGGTGGATGGATGGGTGGGTGGATGGATGGATAAATGTGTGTTAATAAAAACGGATTTATATATGTCCGCCTGTATGTCGGTCTGTATGTTGATGCTATGTTTTGGGGTTGATGTCTTCTCATACTCAAAATGAGTGAAAAATGTATGCATGCAAGAAATCTGTGCACTTTGGTCACACAGTCTCAAGAGAAAAACACAACGATGAATTGGGTCCGGATGAAATTTGGGTGCGGAAAAGTTTAAAATAGGTCTTCTGTCAGGATGCACGCCGGCAAACAAACACAGCAGTTGAGGATGCTTAATTGACAAAAAAGGCGACTGGTTGGTCAGCGTGCCTGCTTCTGCGTCCATCGCCGTTGGTCAAAAGGCAGGGACCGATGCAACTGGCTGCCTGAGGCTCTCCTCAAATCGCCAGCCCAAATGAGGCACAAGCCAGGGGGAGGAATCTGGTTGGTTCTGCATCCTCCTAAAGATGATGTGTAAAGAAATGTCCCCCACTCCCTTCATCAATCATATCGGTGAAATGGGTTATGCCCCTGCAGCAAAAATACAGCTTGGGTGTTGGATGTCGTCCACACAACCTTCACATGGCGCAGATTGATATCTGGGATCCTTAACAAGTGGTAAGCAAGTGGACTCCAGCTGTCGACGCAAAAAAGGGGGCAACCATTCTCCGGAGGAACACACATGTTGTGAACCAAGACACAATAGACTGCTTCAATTATTATTTGAAGCTTTCCGAAGAGCCACACACGAGTTATCCCTCCAAAAAATTTCAAACAAAAATTATTCAAAATTTGCAGTGTCTGCCATAGGTTCGCGAAATCAGATACTGCTTGATAAATACCACAAACGTCCGGTTCTGCAACTTGACTTTAAAATCAATCTCCCCTCCCCCAATATAACCCTGGTGTTATTTTTGCCCGAAATTCAGGGCTGGGACAGATAAATTTGGGTGGTGGGGGTTAAACCTCAGAAATTTTTGAGGGTTTTGGGGTAAAATTTCTGGTGCTGCGCGACAAGAAATGTAAAATGCCGTTTCTCCCTCACTTTTAAACAAATTGCACATTTTTTATGATGCTTGGATATGTTCCACATGAAAAACAAAATCCCTTCTCGGCAAAAACCTTGTCCATCAAGGTTGCAACACGTTATCTTCTTTTCACGACTTCTTCACCTTTGGATCCTTATCCGTTGTCATTTGCAAAGACAAAGACAACTAAAATCATCAGAAGCAGTCAGCATCAGCCAGACAAAAATTCTTGACCAAATGTGGCCAAAATGGCAAAAAAAAATGGTTGTCAACAGCCAGAAATGCAATTGTGGGCTCGGGAAATGGTCAAAAATGTCCAAAAGCAGCCAGGAATAGCCAAAATTCCAAAAAGTGACACTTATTGTGGCCATCAAAAGGGCGAAATGACATAAAATGACTAAAACTTGCCCAAAAGTTGCCAAAAACTTAGGCTGCCGGATTCGCAGTTAAGGGTTTTTCCTTTAGAATTTGCGCATTTGCGCAAATGCGCAAATTTTACTAAATTCCTGGACCCTGTACCCTGGCACACGGAACACAATTTATGAACCGTGACACCCCTCTATTGGAGGGGATTAACTCCCGGAAGGTTGGTGTAAATGCTGCTTACCAAGTAACGCGAATAGGGCAGAGGGTGAGACTGGTGCTGTTGTATGTCAAACAGGAGAGAGGCACACACACCCTGTGACGACACTTGGAAATGGTGCTGAAGTGCTGGCTGAACTCACTGTGATACTGCCGCCACCGGTAAGAACACACTGAGCCTCACTAGATAACAACACCACAGACAGACAGACTACGTTCCCCAGCCGTCACGCAACTGATGTGTGTTTGTGGGCGCATTTGCGCAAATAAAACGTAAAATGCTGTACCCCCCCGGGCAATTGTTGCGCGACAAATCGGGCAGCACAGAGGGGGGTGACAATTTCCCGGGGTGACAATTTGGCCGGCACAGAGGGGGGTGACAATTGTTCGGGGGCATCAATTGCCCGGGGGCGTCAATTGCCCACCCACGTTCGCCACATTAAATCCAAATGACCAAGGACACCATCTGAAACACCAGTGAACGCAGCAAAAATGCAGCTATCGCTCATTTTTTGCACTCTCTTGTCAACGTGTTTTCAAACCCCTGACCTTCACAGCCGAAACAAAGAAGAATCAAAAAATTTGTTAATTTGTGCAAAATAAAAGAAAAACGCTTAAATGCGAATCCGGCCGCCTAAGAAAAAGCAGCCAGAAGCAGCCAAAACTTGCCAGCAGCGGCCTCAAGTGGCCAAAAATGGCCTCAAGTGGCCGAAAATGGACAAAAAAAGAGAGCCTTAATTCATGCAGCTGTCACTCATTTTCACTGGTAATTTTTTGGCTTATCCATACCTATCCAAAATTACCGCAGTCGTCCGCAGTTATCCGTATTCTGGGGTTTCGAGCTTATCTGCAATTGCAATTTTCCACAATTATTCGTTTCAGGGTAAGCAACATTGCATAGTACAATCCACAAAACACTGGCCACCACTCCTAGCCAGGAGAGAGCTGCATCGCACAGGGCAGTGGTCCCTGGCCTGTGGGCAGCTGCCAAGGCCAGCGCTCGGACAAATTTGCCATCCGAGCCTTTCTGGCGGCGATGATGCGCCTCCAGCCGTGGGGCAGCCGCTCCTTCCTCTGCGTATGTTTCAGCTGCAGTGATCCTGTGCGGTTCATGCGGGGCAAGACCTGTGTAGAAATTGGGAGGGGGGTCCATTTCCTCCCACCAAACATGAAATTCAACATTATTGCTGGATGAACTACTGTTTTAAGCCCGGGAAACGAAACATAAAAGCATGGAAAGCCCAACAAAGTAACAGCAGAAACCTTTGTAGCCACAATCATTTGTTCAGGGATAATGGGAAGGTGTGGGGGTGGAGCACATGAGATTTCCGGCTGCTCCCGACTCAACTATTGCCTGTCATGGAAGATATTTATGCGGGGTTTGCAGGGAGAGAACAACACCACAACTCAAATATTTTGGAAAAAAATGAGAAATCTGCCAGCACGTCCCACGTTGTTTTCTCTCCCTTGTTGTCTGGTGGTCCCCCCGGTGTTTTGTCGGTCAAAATAAAGGGTTTTGGCACATCCCGCCCACCTGAAAATGCACTTTCGGCCCATTTTAAGAGGCAAAAATTAATCCAGCAGGGTTGACAACAGGCTGCTTTTTACCAACCCCGGGGGGAGGGGGGTCCGGAGTGCCTTGGGTGCCTGCCCAGGCAGGCACTACCCCCCCCCGGGGGGTCGGATTTCTGCCTGTGCCCAGGCACATTCCTTTGAAAATAGGCCATTTTTGGCTCCCCAGCGCCTTTGGCGCCGGGGTCTGTGCTGGGGCACTTTTGGCCGTGTTCCCTACCCCCCCCCCCCGGGTCGGATTGGGAGTTGGGAGTGCCTTGGAGTGCCTGGTCAGGCAGGCACCACCCCCAGGGTGCGGTCGGCACCCGACTAAAATACAGCCTGGTTGACAAATTGGAACGAAAAGAGGAGGGAGAGCAAGCAAGGGTATGTGCGCTTGTGCGTGCGTGCGTGCGTGCGTGCGTGTGTGTGTGTGTGTGTGTGTGTGGGTGTGGGTGTGGGTGTGTGTGTGTGTGTGCGTGTGCGTTTGGGTGTGTATTGTGTATGCGTGTGCACGCGTGTGCGTGTCAGATGGAAATCAATCTGTTTTTGAATCCGTGAAGCATGCGGCAGAAAATAAGCCTTGAAAAGCGACTCCGTTTCTTTAGAACTGTTGGAACGTGGCCGCCTGGGTTCCAAAAATTTCGTTTTGGGTCAACGGGCATCTCCCTCCCAGGTACCTTCTTAGGCTGCACATTTCGCCCTTAAGCAGTTTTTCTGTGTCGATGTGCACAGTTGTGCAAATTGATATTTTTCTTAAAAAACCTTGAACCGCCAACCGCAGCTGGTGAAACAAAAATATGTAAGGTGCGCACCTCACGATACATGTTAGGAAACACGACGGTTTCGAACTAGTTATCCTAACGAGCTTTCTCATACATCTGGAGCGACAGCTTTGTGTTCTTATCTGTCAAACGGGAAAACAGATGGGTTGTACACCCTGTTGTTACGATTATGGGTTTTGGTGCGTGCTTCCTGTAACTGTTGGGTGCTGCAACCTGTTTGACGCCAACCGACTTTCCAAATTAGACAATAATTGTTGCATAAAACCCTTTCCAGACTTATGCCGCTGTCGAAGGACCGAAATGTGTGTCCACTCATGGAAAATTCACATGACACCAATTTATGAAGCGAGCGTAAATATGCACATTTGCAGAAACCAACCATTGTGTATTTACAGTGAGTGGTTGGTGTGCGCATTAGCGCACATTGACACTCATGTGTTTGTAGATGGTGCATGTGCGCAAATGCACACACCAACCATCCACAAATACAGGAGTAGCTTATGTGTTATCTTAATTGCACACACCAACCTTGCACAAAATAACATAAGGTGGTGTGCACAAATATATAATGGTTGATGTGCGCATTTGTGAACATCAACCACGTGAAATTGGGAAATATACTTCACATTTTTTATATTACCACATGAAACACAACGTCTGCAATTTTGGTTTGCTGAAGCGCCACCACCTACTTTTCCTCAACGTCCAGAATTCCAAAATTGCGTGTGTTCAATCTTCCTGTTATCTCGGCTGGGAATCGCTTTTCTGTTTTTACCACAGTCATGTTCCATTTTTTTCCCCGACAGAAAACATGAAGCGGAACAGGTTTTTTGCACAATATCCGGGTGCTGAGTTCCAGTACTTTCGACAATGTACACAGGCACGCCAACTGTTAAGGACGAAGAGCACTCCATAATACAGAGGTCAAACAAAAATACATTTCCATATTTTGGGAATTTGGGTGATCCTGTATTTATGGCATTCTTTCTTTGTTTAAACCGTGGCTGTAATAAATTGTTCCTCAGAAAGTTGTGTGGGTTCCTTCTGGGGGTTTTGACGCACTTTTTTTGTTTTTGCCGGCCTCGGATTAGTGCTTTTGGGTGTTTGCCAGAGCGCGGGGAGCCACGATGGGAGGGCTCAGTGTCCAATCGCGTCGCCAGACCGGGTCTCGTTGATGGAGCGTGCCTCGGGTGTTTGTGTGCCCCACCCCAGCCTGGCAAAGAAATTTACGGGTGCCAAGGCAGCCATGCAAATGTATGTTGCAAGATGCTTGGAAGCCGTTTGGTGTCCCTTCCATTATTACTTCCGATCTAGGCTCACATTTTGTTGCCGGTTGGTGGCAAACGATGTCTGCCTTGATGAGAATTAGGCAAGCCTGCTCCTATGCCCACCATCACCAGGCGAATGGTAGGGCAGAGAAGGTTGGCCAACTAATAATGGAACGGCAGTGCCACCGACAACCGGTGAGGAATGCCGCAGCACACAAAAATGGGGGGAGGCGGTACTGGAATTTTGGCGTTATTGTCGGTGTTGTTTTCACTTTGGGGGTAGAAGTCCGGGTGTTTCCGTGTCATTCCAACCACAAAAAAAACAAACTCGGCGAGCAAAAATGCGCGCATCGACCAAAAAAAAACCGCTTAAATGCGAGATTCGCCGCCTAAGTTGATAGTGGCCCCCCAACATGCACTTATTTGGTGTCTGGCACGATTAAAAAAGAGTACCACATAACTTCGCAATGCCTTCGTCGTAGAATCTAAAAAATGACCCCCCCAGTCAGTGGACAAACGTTACAGGTTGTTTTTGACATAGGTTCTGACCAAAAAAAGTGTCCTCTGACCAGGGGTTTGGTAGTTGAACAAGGGTTTGTCAGTACAAAAAAAAAGGCCTTCGGACCAGCAAAACCTCCACAAACGTGTCCTCTGATGGGGGGGGGCTGATTGGTCTCAGGGGTTCGTTGGAAGGAAGCCAATAGGCATCTGCCCGTGGACTTTTCTCAGCCAAAATATGGAGCAAAAGATCTGGGCCTCACAGGGAGCCACCGCTGATACTTGGTAGGGGCTTTGGGACAACTGTGGCCACCACCGGGAAAAAAAGGGGTGGAAGCTCCTGTCCGATGGGCACAAAAAAAGTGAAAACAATGCTTCCCTCTCGCTTTACGGGGTTTCTCATGGGCATAAAACAGAGGTGCATTTGAGGCCAACCTAGCCATAGACAACTATAGCCCTCTTCTCATCGTCGAAACGTGACTTCGGTGGCTCATTGTTGGAAAAAAACATTAGAATTTCGCTGAATACAAAAGCAAATTCTTGCAATTCAAATCACCGTGCCCCATCACTACGGGCTCACTGGCTGCCTCGATGCCGCGAGTGTCGTAATGTGCAGTTTCCGTAAGCCAATCTGTGAGCAAATTATGCGACACGCCATCCTCAATTTCTGCCTGGCCTTGCTCCTGGGGACGGGCAGGCCGGAATCTGCACACTTGCAGAAGAATTGCAACCCTTGAACCGTTGAAAGGGAGGGGGTCTCGGAGTGTCCAGGCAGGCACATACCCCCAGTTTAGAGATGGCCAGTCCTTAAAATCAGCCTGGCTTTTTTACCCATCCTGAAAATTCTTGAAACGAAAACTTGTAGATACACCCAAATGGCGAATTCTTCACGGTAAATGACAGCAGGGATAAGGATTTGCAGGCTGCTGCCTGGGCAGTGGCCGTACCGCCATTTGGAAGCGGAGCAGAGGTAGTCCTGGCAAGACAATGATGGCCCCAATGGGCATCGTGATAGGCATCAAAAAACAGCCCTCCATTATGTATCAAACATTTTTGACAAAGAATCTCACATTTTCATTTCCAAAAACAAAAAATGCAAATGGGGAGCGTTAGAGGGCCTCCAGGAGTGCATTTAGTCTGACCGACATTTTCGGAAATAATGGACGTTTATTCGAGATATTTTGGTAAAAGGTTTTTAGACCGAAAATCTCACCCCGGCAGGAGTTGGAAGGGGAAGGTTGGCCAATCCCACCCAGTTTGGACCTCTTCGCGGGGTGAATAACTCGGGCCTGGCAGGGATTCGGGGGTCAAACGGAGGTGATTTGAAAACTAGAAATCCAGTCGCTCGCAACTGAAAAAAAATTCTGGGAATGGGGCCGGGGCCATGGTGATAATCCGCCAGTTTCCCACCCCACCCACACCCCCAGGGGGAGGGGGAGGGGGTTCCACCCCCCTCTTTTCCCTGTTGGCAAGCTTCGCTCTTACCCATAGAGGGATAAGAGCTCAGCGACCCCCGTCCTGCTTATAACCGCCCGCCCCCAGGCCCAATCACCAAACAATGATTTATCCCCCCCTTCCCCCCCTGGAGGGAAAAATAATGCAGAAGCAAAGCACAAAAATTTCACAGTATGCCATTGAAAACAGGTGTGTGTGTGTGCGCGCGCGCGCGCGGTGGCATGCCAACTCGTGTGGTTCTGGCAAAAAAAACCCATAAAATTGCCCAAAATATCTTTTTACCCACTTGGTGCAAAAACAGGGGGTATTTTTGGACTTCTTTTGGTCACACACATAAAACTTCAACTTACCTCCCCCCCCCTGTCGTTGACACGACACGCCAATGTTCCAGGAGAGCGCCGTTGACACGGGGGGGGTGTCAACGACACGCCGTGTCAATGTCACTGTGATTCAATAGGTAGTGTTCCAGAAACGTGTCGTTACACGGGGGGGGTGTCAACGACACGCCGTGTCAACGACAAGGGGGGGTATAATCCCCCCACTTATAAACCCTCCCTTGGGGCCGACAAACAAACAGGATCCTATAACCCCGGGGGGGGGGGTGATAAAGGGGGGTGCGTTGAAATTGGTTCGTCAATAGATAGCAATAATAATTTTGACAACTGGGGGCCTCATCCTGCCTTGGTCTGGCAAGACGGTGAACAGCTGCGGGGTGTGATGGACGGAGTGCTTGGAAACACCGACGATGGGGCGGTTGGCTGCAAGCACCGCCAGGGGCGGCAGTCGGTCAGACTGCTGGCAGTAAAACATTGCCCCAATATTAGGCGTTCGAAAACAAGGCGTGCAGATATTGTACGCTGTACCAACAAACTGCCAACTGCACTGAACAAACAATAATGGAATTCAAGACCTGAAAATGCAGAAAAAATTAAATATAATCCGGAATGCCAAACGTTGAAAGCAGATGGTTGAGAGAAAACCAGAGAATGAAATGATATTTTTGGAAAATTATCGGTGAAGAAGGACCACAAGCAACCTGAAAGGGGTGGTTTAAAATGGTGGAAGGTACAGTTATTTGTTAGTTTGTTAATCAGAATATATACGTTAAATAACTTGAATAATTTCCGTACATGACAAAATATGTGCACTGGGGGAAAAAGCCAGACTGGGAACAAACGTTGACAAGAAAAAATTTTACGGGAAAAATAATGGACAAATTCTTAAAATGCTGGGAAAATTCTGAAGGCTCGCTTAAAAATTGCCAGGAAAAATTCTGTACAAAAACATCTCATGAACCGGGGGGGGGGACTGATATCGGGGGCCTTTGGAAAAACTGCAGAAAAATTGTGAAAAAAAAACGCAGAAATTGTGGTTTTGGGAATTAGTGCACTTCTGCTGGAGGGGACTGAAAAAAATTCATCAACTTTGATAATTTTGCAACACAGGTGTATTATGGACAGTTGGAGTTTCTTGAATTTGCCGTGAAAAATTCTGGATCTTAAAGATCCTAAAAAGGATCTTTAGGATCCTAAAAATAACTGGACAAATTTTGTCCACAATTTTTCCCGTTCAAGCCCCCCCCCCCCAGGATACATTGCAAAGGAGGTTTTGCTTGATCTCCGGGCTGGGGTACACACAAAATAAGATTGTGATTTCGACCAATTTTTTAAAAATCAAAAGCTGATGCCCTGTCTAAATACTTCGATTGCACCATTTGCACTACAGGAAGAGGCCAGGAATGGATGGATTGGGATGCTATGGGAGGGGAACGGGATTGGACAGCCATCATAACAATTCCCAAACAACACGTGCCAAAAAAAACACTGCACAATTATGCAGCCACAAGACTGGCCACCGGCTGGGCTGTTGTCCATATTCCTTTTGAAAGACGGGTGCTGTGAGACCGTTGCTGGAATGGACCCCAGCCGGTGGTGAACTTCGCCCATCAAAGCAATTATTGAACTTTCTCCTCTGATCCTAGAAAATCCGAGAAAATTATCAGTCAGCAATTGACATGTGCGGGGCAGAACTGAAGACGAAGCTGGTGAACTCTGGTCCAAACAAGGCCAAGAACGTTTTTTAAATGAAGTTAGGGTGCTTGAAGTTGGATTTGTTAAAGGTTGTCGAAAAGAGATTAAAGAAGCAAAAACGTGGTTGAAAAGGGAACAGTGTCCAAAAGGAGTTAAAAAAGCAGCAACAAGCGATTTTTAACCAACAAAAGTGGCCAAAAGCAGTCACAGCAAAAAGACAGCCAAAAGTCAGAGAAAAGGGCCTAAAGCTGCAAAGTGCGGCCAAAAGTTGGCAGAAGTGCTCATTTTTGGCTTGCAAATAGATTTTCAAGGGTCCGGGGTGCCAAAAAAAACATGGTTTTGGGCAAAAAAAATTTCAATTTTTTTGAACCGGAAATGACCCAAAAGGCATGGGTTTCGGGCCAAAAACGCAGGGTGGGGTCAAAAAAACACTAAATGGCCATAAATCTCGGGCAAGGAGTGGAGTTACGGGGAAATTGAAACAGTGTTCAGATAAGGCGTTCCAAGGTCATCTTTAGGTCACCGGACATTCCTTCATATTCTACTTCGATTCCAAGATATTTTTGGAAACATCTTTTTTTTGACCTCGAAAACAGCCCAAAATGCCCAACGAAATGGGCCAAATTGGCCAAAAAATGACCGTAATTCGGGCTACGCGAAGAGTTCAGGGAACAGTAAAGCATAGTCGGATAGGGCTTCATGTCTGTTCTCCGTACATTTCTTTAGATTTTGTTGAGATATTTTGAGAGAATCGTTTTTTTTTTGACCTGTTTTGGACCACAAGAGCGCGCCCGAACACATGCCAGGCGTGTCGGCAGCCAAATTGGCGTTCGGGGGACGAGAGAGGGCCTCCAGGTGCATTTGGTGTTGCAGTCACCTCTGGAAATAATGTCCGTTTTCTCGAGATATTTGAGTAAAAAGGTTTTTTGACCGAAAAATATCACCCTTGGAAATTTCCTTAGTCGGAACCAGGGGGGTTGGCAAATCCTACGCAGTTTGGATCCCTTCGCGGGTGAACAACTCGGGGTTGGTGGGCAGTCGCGGGTCAAATGGATGTGGTTCGGAAACTAGAAATCCAGTCGCTCGCGACTGAAAAAAAAATCCGGGAATGCGGCCGGTTTCATAGTGATAATCTGCTCGTTTTCCTACCTACCCAGGAGGGGGCCCCTTTTCTCTGGTGGTAAACTTCTCTCTTAGCTATAAAGGGGTAAGAGCTCAGCCACCCCCCCCCCTTGAGGCTGGCTCAGTTTTTGCTGTGTTGCGTTGGGAATTTGCCACCTGCCTATGTGCGTACTTCCCCAGCACCTCGCCATGATGTAAAGCGAACTTTTGGCCATTCTCGCCCCCCCCCCCCGTTTTTGGCCCGAAACCCATCCATTTTGGGTCATTTCTGGGTCACAAAACAGCGAAAAAAAATTGAAATAAGACCCGGAATTTAGTAGTTTATCAGGGGCCTGGACCCTGATGAACTGTTTTCGAGCCAAAAATGAAAGTTTTTTGACCCCCACCCGTTTTGGGTTAAAAAAAAATTGAAAAAATTGACAAGATTTTTTTGGCCCAAAACCATGTTTTTTGGCGTCTGGACCCCTGAAAATCTATTTGCAAGCCAAAAATGAGCGTTTTTTGACACCCATTTCTGGGTCAAAAGAAGAATAAATGGGGGAAAATACTTTTTGAGTGCCTTTGGCCACATTTGGCAGCTTTTGGCAGCTTTTTGCTCTTTTGGCCTTCTTCTCGCACTTTTGGCTGCTTTTTTTTGCTGCTTTTGACGTTTTTGGCCACTTTTGCTGGTTCCAAATAGAGTCTCCACCGGGGGGGTAGGCCGGAACCCACCTATCCATCCAACCCCCCTGGGTCATGAAACTTAAAAAAAAACCTCTGGTCCGGAGGTCCTCCAACTTAAAAAAAAAATTACTTCCGGCACTGCACACCGAGGAGCCTCCTGGGGAGTACTGCAAACAAAGGCCTGGAAGAAACAAAAGGTGACTTGAAAATGGCCAAAAATAAATAAAATGGCTGGGCGAAAGTGTCCAAAATTGGCAAAAGAGGCCAAAAATGGCCAACGGTGGTCAAAAGCAGGAAAAAAGTGGCCAAGTGGATTTTGCTTAAGCACCCCGCGGAGGAGGGGGGGGGGTGCTGGATACTGGAAAAAGAGGACTGCCTAGACCCCCCCTCCCCCCGGAGTCCTCCCGACTGGAAAAAAGGATTCCTCTGGTGCTGCGTGGCGGAGATTGAAATGAGGTTTTTGATGTGTTTATTGGTTCATTTTGTTCAAAAAGCCAAAAAGTGGGCAATTTTGGCCAGTTTTGGGGTCTCAAACAAATTCCGCAATCCATTCTTGGCAATGCAATTTTTTTACCGACCCCACGGGGCAGGGTCACTTCCATATGGATACACTGATTCATTCTTCACTTCATGATTTGGGTTTTTAATTTGAGTGTTTTTTTTTTGGTCAAAAAATCGATTCTCTCAAAAATATCTCAACAATGAAACAAAATGTAAGGAAATATGCGGAGAACAAAAATGAAGCCCTGTCCAACTGTGGTTTACTTTTCCCCGAACTCTTCGCGTAGCCCAAATTACGGCCATTTTTTTTTGGCCAATTTTGGCCCATTTCGTGGGCCATCTTGGGCTGTTTTCGACGGCAAAAAAAAACGATGGCTGCCACGAGCCTCAAATGTTTGCTGCAGTATATCACCATTAGACTCTGTTACAGGTTACGGGATGGGGAGATATAATTCCCGAAAAATGGCCGTAACTCGGGCTACACGAAGAGTTAGGAGAAAAGTAAACCATGGTTGGATAGGGCATTCCAAGGGCTTCATTTTTGCTCTCCGGCCCAAAAAAACGCCCCAAAACGGCCGTTTTGGGCCGCAAAAGCGCGCCAGAACACGGGCCAGGGCGGCCAAAACGGTGAATGGGGGGGGGCGATAGAGGGCCTCCAGGGGTACATTTCGTCAGTGGGACACTTCCGGAAATAATATATGTTTTCTCGAGATATTTTCGAAAAATCGATTTTTTGACCGATTTTTGGACCCCGGCGAAATGGCAGAGTCGGAAGGGGGGGGGGCAGGCCAACCCTACCCAGTTTGGACCGCTTCGCGGCTGAATAACTCCGGCCTGGCGGGGAGTTGGGGGTCAAACGGACGTGATTTGGAAACTAGAAATCCAGTCGCTCGCGACTGGAAAAAAAATTCCGAGAACGGAGCCAGGATCATGGTGATAATCCGTCGGTTCCCGAGGTGGC
>CAAHFI011179223.1:0-12570 GCA_900893395.1 Euglena gracilis
ATGCGAGGAATCCCCTGAATGTGTTCTCTCCCTCCACCGCTCCTTGGGATCGGCAAAGGATTTGTTTGCCTTTTGCGCAGGACAGCATTGGCGAAGCCTTCCATTACAACCTTTGTGGTCAGGTGCCTGGAGAAACCCATCCTTTTGAGGTTAGAGAGGCTGAGGAGGCTAGACATAACAATTTGCTTATCACGTCCGCCTTTGTCTGAGCACTGGCCTGATCTAATCAATCGCTCTGTTATGACCATCTCTTTAGATGGTCAACTTCCCGGGAGGCATCTGTTTTCTCTCGAGAATTCCGATATCTCTCGAATCTTTACAGTTTGCTTTGGGTGAGATATTGTTGATGCCACACCTTCAACTTGGACTTACGGCCAAAAATGAACAGAACTCACCTTAAACAATGAAACATTTTACCTTCCTGATGCTCAGAGTGGGGGTACAAGGACCCCTGACAGAGGGTTGGCCCTTGCAGGGGTCTCTGTCGTTTGGGCGGACCCCTCCTTGCCAAGTGTGGGGGAGTGCCAAAGCGAGTGGCTCGAAACGTTGAAACTTTTTTTTTGACAAGGAGCACTGGCGCTGTGCTGCTTCTGAACAGCCACACGTGAGCACTGCCTCCTGTGTCTCTGTCACGTGTCCCCTTCCCCTTCTCCGACCCGCACCAAAATGCGGCGTGGGGTGCCTGTGACCAATCAGCCTCTGCAATGCTATACATCGACCAAACAGAGTCAAATTTGGGAACAGTTATCAAATTCACCGGCCTTTGCAAGCATTGCCGTCCCCACACCCATCAATCTTCCGCCGTTTTTGTTTCCCCCCCGTGTTTCTCTGTGTTTCAACAAATTTGTGTAAGGGGATCTGGGCTTGAGTTGAGGAGGGTCGAGGCCGTGCCATAACTGCTTAAGATGTGTCCCATCCCACTGCGCGGGAAGCTGTGGTTGAGACGTTTTCGCCTCATGGATAACTTTTGAAAATCAGCCAGTCACTTCCTTCCCCTGGGGAGGGGTCGGTTACTCTGGACGCTGAGTAACGAATGGCCCAATGTATTTTCGAAAAAAGTTTCCGTCCCTTCGGCTCAAGAACTGGCGACCCAAGACTTGGGGCACTGGTTTGTTTGACAATGGAGCAATGATGTGGTCTTGGAAACCCTCCACGGGCCCTTGCCCCCCCCCGACGCACTCGGCCATTTTGGGAACCAAATTCGGAGGTCAAAATAATCGCTTTTTCTAAAATAGTCGAACTCCGTGGTGAATTGATGGCACATCTGGCAGGCTAAAATACACTCCCATCCGGTCTCTCGTTCCAGACATATTTTGTTTCCCCGAAACACATACAAACCTAGGGTCAGGTTCCCCATCCACCTCCCGTCATACACCGCCTGCACCCTCCTTCTCCACCGATGCACCACGGAGTGCTTCGCATAGTCCTGGCCTGCTTCCAAGCACCTATTGCCTTTCCATGCCCAGTGAAGCAAACCAATGAACCTCTCCATTAACATAACCACCCCCGAGAGACTCCTGTCCTCCTGAAACATTTCTCCCGGAAACTTTGAAAGACTCTGTGCTAACTCTCTGGTTTCACAACCGGTGATCATTTTTATTTCAACATTTTAGCTTGCCATTTCAGAAGTTTCGACGCTGGATTCCAAAGAAAGTTTGCAACTTTAGAATTTGCAGTGATTTTCAAAGAACTTCGTACCACATTTCTCCCCCAAATGGTATTTTTTAAAGAAGAAATTGAATTTTGGGATCTGTTGATGCTGGCAACATGATATTCAGCCTCGTGTCTCGTGTCTTCATTTTTTTTTTATAACTCTCAACCACATTTCCCCCAATGATTCACACCCCTTTTTCAAGGGATGCAGCCTGTCAGCTTGTTGGACCTCCCTCTGGACTGCTGGAGTCAACATGGCCTGAAGTTGGCCCACTGAGGCTGTTGGGGACAAGAATGAGCCCGGGAGGGGAAACCCATGTGCTTGTCCCCCTCCTCCAATCGTGCAAACTTGGCCCCCTAAAGTTGGCCTTCGGCCTTTTGCACCCCCAAAAGTCTTAACAGCAAACTTGGCCCCTTGCCGTTGGCCCCGGCCTGACCTTCAATCATGCCAGGGGGGGGATGCCGATAATGGGTTGCTTGCCAGCCACCCATGTTTGTCGGTGCAAACGGCTTATCGCCCCTGCCTCCATCGCCGTCCCCACCCCCAACCCCGCCCCCCCCCTTCCCTGGCCCACTCTGACCCACTCCCACTCCATTCTGGCCCGCTGCTCCTCACCGCGCCACACCGCCAACTGCTTCAATGCAGACTTTCGTTTCGCCGCGCCGCGGAAAAAAATTTCTTTTGCGCCGCGGGAAACTTCGCTGCGGCGCACTAAAATGAATGGGCTTCAATGCCTTTAAATTTGTGGGACGGTCCGAACCACGTGAAGGTTGTGCGCCGTTTTGTCCACAGATGTGTTGTGGCGATGATCTTCACGTGCATCTATGTGTGTACCCGCTCAATTATTTTTTGTAAGCATGGAATGGCAGTGAGCAGTTTTGGTTTGAGCATCCCCCCATCAATTTGCTTCTGTGTAAACCCCAGCCAACCCAGCCAAAGATCACTCGATGTATCATGACGCGAAGCAGTGTATCACATTCTGGATTTTCTGGTGCCGAAAGAAGGTTTCAAAATTGTCCGAAGATGGCATGGTTTTCACCTCAAATTTTGCTTCATATATTCCAACCCACTTAATTTCAGCTCTCTTTCTCTCTGGACTCCCCCCTCCCTGTTTTCAGGTATCGGCTGGTTCCAGCTGTTCACCCCCCCCCCAGGGGTCCAGCTAGCACCTTTATCCAGCAAGTCGGCAGGACTCCCCTCCCAGGGTTCTTACCAGGGTCCTCAAGGCAACCCTGGTATGATGCATGACAGACATAGGCCATAAATTACAGTAATACTGTTCTGCCACTCATTACACATGGTTTTCGCCGAGCTCATTATCCCATTTTTTTTCCACCCGAAAAGGTTAACAAATCGTCATTTGTCATGCAGTTTCCCGCGTGTATACCCCAACGCCAGGTGGAAAGTGGCAAGAACAAAACCATGCTGTGATGCGCTCGGGCTGAAATCGAGATAATTCCATGCAATCCATGGCACGGTGTGCTTCATAGAGTTTGGACACATTTATTTCCATTAACCCTGAGGATGGTCATTGGTTGGGAGGTGGGGCAGTCCCAACCACCCGTGACAGGTCAGTGTGGCAGAGGGAAGAGGAAAATTTCCTGGGGAGGACAGTTTCTTGGGGGGTTATAGTATAACTATTATTTTCATACATACATACATATGCATATGTGTTATTCATACATACATACATGCATATGTGCTATGTATATATGTATGCAAACAAAATCAAAATGTACACAGAAGACAGACAAGACATATATATATATATATATATACATACATATATGTATATATATATATTTATACATATACATACATATGTGTATATGTATATATATGGCAGGTGTAAACTATAGGACCCTTCCGGGGGGGGGTCCTAAAGTTGACCCCACGATGGCCATCCAGATTTTTTTCCTGTGCCTGTCCTCGGCGACCGCAGGGTTTTTCGGGGTGTTTTTCCGGCTGGGGATGCGCGCACGTCGCGACGTGCATCCAAGAGCCTAACCCAGGTCGCGCGATTCTCAAAAGGCGGCAGACATGCAGGGAGGGAAAAAAATGAAGCCCGCCGAACGGTCGGCCCCCACAGTGGATTTGGCCCTCCGGTCTCAGGGGTGACCCCAAAAGGGCCGGTCCTGGGGAAATCGCCCGGCGGTCAGCGGCTGGGCCGGGATGCGTGCGTCGCGACGCGCGCGCATCCCCCGGCCGGAGAAACCCCCGAAAAACCCCCCGAAAAAACCGGTCGGTCGCCGAGGACGGGCACAGGAAAAAAATTTGGGTGGCCATCGTGGGGTCAATTTTAGGACCCCCCCAGGGGTGGTCCTATAGTTTACACCTGCCATATATGTGTATGCATACATACACATATACATATACATATACATATACATATATGCATACATATGTATACATATGTATACATATGTGCAAACAAAATCAAAATATGCACACAGGACAGCAGATTCATTGGAAGTTTCACTTTGACCAGTGATAAAGTTGGCAAATCGAGAGGGGGGATCTGACCCCCATCCGAGCTGCCTGTTTGCCCCAGGTGGACCCCGCCCACACCTCAGCGGCCGCCCTCCCCGCCCATGCGGCCCTCCTCCTCCTCCTCCTCCTCCTCCTCGCGTGGCCCCACCAGCGGAGGGCGTCGTCGGGAAGCGCTGTGGGGGGCCCGGCGGTGGACATTTGGGGCCTCAGCCGGGGCTGCCTGTCTCCGGCGTAGGGGGTACGGGCAAGTCGGCAAGCTGGCCCGCCTCCCTGCCGGGGGGGGGGGGGTGGGAGCAGGGCTGTACCGGAATCCCAAAACCCTGCGGGTGGCGGGTGGGTGGGGTTGGCCACCCCATGCCCCCACCCCCATCCTGGTGGCAACCACCAGGCCTTCGCGTATTTCCGGCGGCACCGATTTTTAGGTCAAAACCTTCGGAAGGCGCCGAAGGAATTTTCTTTGAGCGGGTGCTGTGGTGGGTGGTCGACCCCCCCACCTCCCGGGAGGGGTCTGTCCACCCCCTTCCCGGCCTTCCGTACAGCCCTGGGGCGGGTCTTATCGGATGGGGGAGGGCGGCGGTGTTAGGACTGGCCCCGGCCTCAACAGCTACCGCCAGCTGGGTTCAACGACCAGGTGCCCGGTACCTCCCGACAACGCTGCCGCCGTGGGCCTGCTGGGGTTCCATGTGCTAAGTTCGCCCCCCCCCCCTTCCCGTTTAGCCTCCTGACGGGTGGCCTCCCCCCCCCGCCAAAGGTGGTTTCCACAAATTCTGGGCTCTTAAACCTAACGTTCGGCCGCCAGGCTTTGTTTTTTGTCAACCCAACCGTACCTCAAATCATAATGATACACGAATTGTTTGCTAGACTTTCGTGGGGAAAGGGAAGGAACAGTGAGCTGTGGTTGAAGCGTTGCCCATCAGGCGCAGAAGTTGAGCAGTTGTCAATGTTATGATCTGCGTTTGTTTACGATCATATCCTGTTTCCTCCCACCGGCAAATCAACACATGCGCTTCATTTCAGGTGCCGTTGGAACTCGTCCTCCACCGTTTCACGCAATTCAAGCTGTCCCGGTGTTGGCCGGGTGCAGGTTCTCCATCGGCAGGTCCTGCCCCCCCGCTGCCGAACAACGAGCAGATCCAGTGCATTGTGGTGGGCGGCTTTCCACTCCGCGGTCCAGACCGTGGCGGGGCGGTGGTACTCCTTCGGGCGCAACGACCTGGGGCAGCTGGGCTGCCCAGGGTTTGCCGCGTCCTCCGTTCTGGATCTGAAGCCTCTGGGGCTCACATTTCACACCTCCTCTGGGGAATTTAGTCCCTTGCGGAATGGGATGCCTTGGGCCATGGTGACGGGGTGTCTGCATTGATCCAAAACGTGATGCCGAAGGATTGCCAGCGATCAAATGTTTTTATTTTGTCATCGGCATTTCGGAAACTTGTGTTTTTCTGCTGGTATGGCAATACAATGTATCTGCAAACGGCAACGGCCCACATACCCTGCCAGGGAGGGGGAGTGGTATAACGTGGGGGGGGTCCCACTTCTTTGGCCACCCCGATTTTACCACTTCGCACCCTGGTTCCAATTTCTTCCATTCAAGTTAAGGTCAATATAGGTCAGGGTTAGGATTGGGGTTAGGAATCGGATAATGGTTTTGAATTTGAGAAAGGTTCGGCCGAACTGTGCCTGAACCAGGCTGTATTTTAGTCGGGTGCCGACCCCACCCCGGGGGGGGGTAGTGCCTGCCTGGGCAGGCACTCAAGGCACTCCGGACCCCCCGGGGTTGGTAAAAAAACAGCCTGCCCTGAACCTAAATGAAGCATAAATCGGATACGTCAGGTCCAAATTGTTACAAAAACCTCACCCTAACCTTCGCCTCACCCACACCCCACCTCCCAATTACTCAGTCCTGAGCCTACCCTCCCCCTCTCCATGCAATCCTCCCCGAGGTGGCTTCGTGGTCAAGGGGGAAGAGTGGGGGTCCAAGTTGCGGGGGGGGGGGAGCAAGACAAGGGGAAGAATGCTGTTTGGACAGAAGATGTTGTTGTTAATATGCTGGGAAAGTAATAATTCTGGATACACTCTGCTTAAAGCAGACGTGAAAAATCTGGATGTTAAAATGCTGGGAACACATTTTTTTCAGCATTTTGACCTTGCATCTCGAGGGTTTCCAAATCTAAAACTCAAAAATGGGATAACCAAACTCCGGATTGTAAATTAAGTAAGAAAACAAGGTCTTTAATTTTGGACCATCAATGCACTTTTCGAACAGGTGATTTGGAATAGGAAACGGGGAATCAATCAAGATTCTGGGCGTTCACTGCTTTGCTGGAAATATCCTGGACGAATGCTAAAATAATGGTGAAAGTGACGAAATTTCATTCACATGTTCCCTAAATTAGAGCCAATCTTAGGCTATCTATTTTTATGAACTCTGATTTAATCCATTTTTATGCAATCCTTTACTCTGACCGTGGTCTTTTTTCAAACCCCTGATCCAACCCCAGTGTCATACACAAACCTCACAAATATTGGGAGAGGCACAGTGTTTTTTCCTCATGCTGCATGTTTATCGGTGAGCATTCTACAGCCACGCAAAAGTTTGAAAAATTTGGAAAAAAATGTTCAACTGGCTTGCAGCGACTCGTGAGCAAACGTCATGTCGCCTGTATGACACTTTTGTCTCACGACCGTCTACCTATCATCTAAATTCGCTGATTTTCTAGCTGTCCCATTTCAACGCTTCCGCTTTCATCTGCATTCTTTCCGTCCTTCCTGCCTTGTCTGGCAAACCCTGGATGTGAATCATGCGTTGGTTACCACAGCCATGGGGGTCAAAGCAGGTTGTCCTCTAAGGGAGTTGGATAATTGGGTCTCGGGTATGGTTGGGTGTGAGCAGGGTTTGATGAGGAGGGTCCAGATTTCGGGGCGTTCTCGTCGACCCCTAAATGAGAAAATTTTCCGGGGGGGGTGAGGTGTTTATACCCCTCTCCTCTGGTTTTGTGAATTCCAATGCCACCTCTTTCCCTTTTTTTCTTTAACCCAACCCCACCCCTTTCATCTTTCCACGATTTTCGGTGCGAATCGCTGATTTTTTTTTGACACCAAAATTAACCCACGAAGCGGTCGGTCTGCCAGGATCCCTCCTCCTGGGGCCATTGGGGAGGCATCCGTTTAAAAAATCCCTCCTTATTTGGTGCTGCGCGGAAAACGGGCAATTTTGTCCTGACTCTGGTGGTGGCAGATATTTTTAGTCAGAGAAGGCTCATAGACCCAAAGAACCCCCCCAGCCTCCAAATCTGTGCTTGTCCGCCGCTTTGCTATGCACTCAATTCCAGCCCCACACACTTGAATTTGAAGCATCACATCTGCCATTGATTCAGGTGGAAACTGATACATAAGCCATGACCTCAAACCTCTTGGTTGTTTCCGACTCTCAGCGGCTTTGCAGATCACAAGAAATTAATTTAAAGAAGATTTATTTTTGGTGTCCACTGTTTTTGTCCATTATTTATAGGCCCGGGGGTTTGGGGCTGTATGTCATCGGCCCGAAGTTGTTTTGTTGTAGGCCCAGTGAATAAAAATGAAAATAATAAATACCAATATCAACAATAAAATAAAATAAACAAGATGAAAGAGCCCGGACCATCTAAGTAAATAAAAAAAACCCGTGTTTGCAGTTTTCACTGACCAACCATCATTTGAAAAATGGCTGTTTTGGGTTATTTTTTGGGGGATTCAGAGTCATGTTTCCTTAATGTTGCCGACAAACCAGGTACCAGTACTGCTTACCAGTTCAAACAGGGGGGGTGGATGATTCCTGCTGCACTTCCCTGGCTCCTGGTGGCTTCCCGTGCCAGCGGTCCCCCCAGGCGGAGGGCCCCGCCAGCCCCCATGGGCCCGTCTGCGCAGCCCATCCCGGACATCGGCGGGTCGCCGGTGGTGGACGTGCTGATGGGGCAGCTCTTCACGTTCCTGAAGACGGCGGCCGGGGTGTGGTACGGCGTGGGCAACAACGCTGAGGGGGAGCTGGCACTCGGGTTCTACTCCGCCCGCGTGACGTGCAGGCCGTGGCCTGTGGTCACCTGTTCACTTTCCACTGTTCTGACCCCTCCCCCTCGGGGGGGAGGGGGTGGATGAGCTTTTGGCAATGGGTGGGTGGGTTGGGGACATTCGACCCCCACCCTGGGGGATGGGCCAGAAAAAGTTTACCTCCAGGGGGTGTTGGTGGGTTTTTGAAAAAGGTGGGGGGCGGTCAGACCAGAATTCGAAAGGCAAAAATTGTAAGCCATTTGAAGTGTTCCAGCGATGCCAGAAATCATTTTTTCTCCAGAAGTTGGCCTGTCTTTGGAGTTGCCTGTCTTTTTGTGGCAGATCAAATTCTGCCAGTCCGAAAATTTTAAGGAATTTCAAAGCATTTTAAAGCATTTCAGTCAGTATGTTCAAGGCGCATTTTAAGGCATTCTGAGGGTTTTTTTAAGGCACCTTAAAAAATAGCATTACCTTGGGGTCGGCGGAGGTTTCGGAGGTTTCAGCTGGGTGGTTGTTTTCAGGGTACTAATGAGCTTTGGTTTTGTCGTGGTGGGAGGGCTGGTCCAACCCATCCCCCCCCCCCACCACCTGGGGGCACAAGGCATGTAAAGGCAAGCACAAGGTTGGGTGTGGTTGTGTCATTTTCTCCATAGAGCCTGAGTGGATTTGAGACAACGAATCAAGGAGTACCCAATCCAGGGGGCACTTTGTGCACCCACAAATTTCAAGAAAAATGACCCAAAGTATAACTTTCAGACGTTTTAATTTTTAAACAAAAAACAAAAATGAAAATAAACATACAGCAAACACCTGGAAAAATTTGGTTTCAGAGGGTTCCAGGTTGGTTGGACCCCTCCCTGTACTGTGGGGTACTGTGGGGTATTGTGGAGGCTCCATTTTACGCCATCACTCAAACAAAGTCAAACGCGTAATAAGTTGAAGATACAGCGTGTCAAAAGTCTTATACCCCCTCGACTTTTGTGGGTGGGTACTCAACCCCAAGCCCCAGCCCATGGGCTGTGTGATGGTGTGCGCACACAGCAGCCCCCCAGCCGGCTGCCGGGTGGGACTGGGTGGGACAGCTGCCTCGGCCAGTTTTAGCCCAGTTTGGTCACCTTGACCAAGTCATTACCTCCACAGCCGGCGTTGACAGGGGTTGTAATCACAGGTTGACCAACCTCGGCTGGGGGTTAAGTCCCCACCCACAAAACTCAAGGAGGTATGAAATTTTTTTTGGCACAGTGATGTGTGCACCAAAAAAGAATGGCAAGCCATCAGGCGATAGCAAAAACCTCCAAATTTCTCAAACCACCCTGTCACCCCCCCACTTCTGCATTTTGCTTAATTTTTTGTCCACTTGGGACACCCCCCCCCTCCTTTGTATGGTGTGCCTGGCGATGGGGTGTGGAATGAGAACGCGAGTCAATTTTGAGGGTCCAGCTGTGATTTCCGACCATTGAGGTCCGGTTATTCCAACAGTCCATTGGGCGAAGACCCACGCCAAGAAGCTTGGCGGGCTTCTCACCCAATCCCCCCCCAGCCCGGCCCGCCACCTGATCGCGATGCCCACTCCACTCGCCCTGCCCCCGTGACGGTGGCCATGATTGCCGTTTCCTTCTTCGACGTCGCGTTGGTGGCTGGAGGGCGGTGGGGGCCTGCCAGCGGGAAGGTGCACTGGATATACTGCACAGCGGGTGGGTGCACTGGATATAATTCCGACTTCCGTAATTTTTTTGTTTCCTGCCCCACACCTGCCGCCCGGAAAGTGTCTGGGACCCCGACCTGTATTTTGGGATGTTGTTGGTCCCGGTGATTTTCAGCCTGTCAGGTGACAATCTCCCTGTGGGGGGGGTCCAGAGTGCTGTGAGGGGAATTTGATATCGTTTTTCGTGTCGTTTGTGGTTTCCGCAGTTTTTCCACAAAATTTCCGCATTTTTTTCCCCTTTCCAGTCTACATCAGCTCCAAGGTAAAATAAGTCGCGAGCATTCATTTCTGCTGGAGGGGATTCACGTCCTTTGGGGTTTTTTTTGCAGATTTTTGCAAAATGGTGTTCGTTCTGAATTATCATTCAAACTCTCTTACCAGGAAAGTCCAACAACATTCATTTTGGAACCCTTGGAAGCGCAATGATTCCAAAAATATGGCATGTGGATTGAGAATTCCAAAAGTGACAAAAATAACAAAAAAACATGATGTCAGGTCGAAATTATTTTCCAGCAGAAATCAAAAAATCCTAAAAGAAGCCAAAAACCTGACAAAAAATTCGGACAATTTTCGCTAAAATTTGCCAATTTGGCAATTTTGGCAAATTTGCAACAAAAATAACAAAAAACAGCACCTGGGATCCCTTGAACAGTCTATTGCTTGCTTGCAGTACACCCCCCTGGCTGGGCTGGACTGCAGGTAGTCCAAATTTGGCCAGCGGAAATCCCAGTGGAGCCTCTGGGGGGGGGGGCTGCTAGAAGGGCAAGGTAGTGAATTTTTTTTCGACCCCAAAATGACGGAAAATTACCCATTTTGGCCTTTTTTTTGGAACAAAATCAGCCAAAAAAATGGATTCAAAACCTCATTTCCGCCTCGGCGCCAGAGGAATTCTTTTTCCAGCCAGGGGGACCCCGGACCCCCCCCCCGGGGGTAGCTGGTCCATTTTTTCCAGTGTCTAGCAAAATGGATAGCCAATGGACCCCTCCACCCCCTCCCACCTAATACACAATACGCAGTCCCTCGAATAGATCAGGGTAGCGTCAGATACCGGCACACTGGCGAGCCACATTTTTTTGCCGCAGCCTCAGCACCGGCCACCGCGCCCCACGGCCGGGCACGGACGGCTCGCTGTACCTCTGGGGCGACAACACGTACGGCCAGGTCGGCAACAACAACACCAACACCCCGGTGTCCCTGCCGCAGCTGGTGCCGCTGGCCAACGTCACCATGGCGGAGGTGGGCCAGGGTTGGCCGGGCGAGCTTTGGGCTGCGGCGACCTAGGTTTTTGCCTGGGTTTTGTCTGGGTCATGTGGACATTTGCCATCGATTCCTTGCATTCATCTGCCTCGGCAGGAAAACACATGGGAGAACGTTTTCGGTCTCCCTTTGAATTCAGCTTCACACCAGGCTTAATCCCTGGGCGGGGTACGGTGCATTTAGCTGTCAGGGAATGACCTGACCACCCACCCCAAATGTGTACACTTCTGCCCAGGAAGATGACACACACCATCCCCCCGCCCTTGTCCAACACAAAGGGTGTGCCGGTTGATGCACGTTGTGTCAAAGGACGCTGACGTCTCCGGGACACTGCCTGGTGTTTTTCATTGAACCACTGCCCGGACCGCCCCGCATCAACTTAAGTGCTTGGATGGCGGGTTGAACGGCCCGCAGTGCAATACAGTGCCGCGCAGTGCCGTCACTGCGAGGTGGGTTCCTTATAAAATAATATAGCTCCACTTGCACCAGTGCGAAAAAAAACCCAAAACCATCATCCACATTCACACCTCAATGTTCCAGGGATGCATGTGAGTGAGCCGTTGGCACAGCAACGGCAGTTGTGTCCAAGGTCCAGCAGGCACCAGGGGTTTTCTTAAGTTGGAGGCGGATATTCATTTAGTTGTGGCACACCAAGCACAGCATTTTGTGGTTCATTGTGAACCCAAAATTTTTTATGTGGTCCACTGTTGACACCAAAATTTTCCCACCACCTGCTGAAATTTGCATCATTATATCTTTCCTCAACAGCTATTAAACAATCCAGGAGGGGGGGCATATGCGGAGCACATATTTTGCGCATATTTCGCATATTTGGCACATATTTCACTTTTCTTGGCCAAAATTCGCATATCTTGCATATTTTGGACATATTTATTTAGTGCATGTTTTGAGGTTTTGCAGGAGTTTTCCGCAGCATATTTGCCCTTTGCTGCATATTTTTATAGCATGGTTTTTGGGTCGATTTGGGCCGTTTGAGGTCTGCCCCTTTCCTTTTTTTTGGCCCATTTTCGCGATTTTTTTGGGTAATTATGCAATTTTACGTGCCGCAGACTTTTCATACGTGTGTCTTGGCAAGAATAATTCTGGACCACGTTTTGGGATTTTTTTTTATATACAAATTGGCATGCATCAGCAATTATTTCCTTAAGTCAGTGCCTCAGCCACCCTCCCCGGAGAAGCCAAGAACAGCAACAACTGCTGGCGGTCACTGGCTGGAAATGATGCAAATGGCCCAAAATGCTCCGAAATGAAGATGCTGATGAAGCATTGATCCAGGTATGCATCACGATCTCAGTAATGTGTTTTGTATCATTTTGACCCATTTCAATTCCACCCTTGCGACCAAGCATTTGGGTCTGATAGTTTTTCCCTTTCCTTACCCCCGTACTCATTTGCTTGTCCTCATGGGGATTTGTCTCTG
>CAAHFI011182709.1:0-12277 GCA_900893395.1 Euglena gracilis
CTGATTTCAGAATTCCATTTCCACCCTCCGGACCTCCCACCAATGGCAAAATGTATTGTCAGTTGGCAAAGAGGGGTTCAAATCCTCATTGCACTGACCTCACAAAAGCCACGCAAACCTAAATGGATCACCCACACCTCTCCAGAACAATCAACGTTTGACTGTGCCACACAAGGTAGAGGGGGAACGCAACATGGACCCTCAAAAAATCCGTCAAAAAAAACACAGAAAAAATACAAATAAATGCAAAAAAAATGCCAAAAACCCGCAAATTGCATATAAAATCCTTTAGGAGCTCTCACAGAAAGTGCACTTTCTGCTGGAGAGGATTGATAAAATTTTTGTCTCTGCCGTGGAAAATTTATTATTTTGCATAAAAAAAAATAAGCATTTTGTTGACCAAAAAAATATAAAAAATGACAAAAAAAATTGACAGAATTTTTGACCTCAGGGGGAAAATCCGGGACCAAAACGAAGTATTTTTTTCATAGCCAAAAGATTTTCCAGCAAAAAATACAAAAATTGCCGGTGAAAAAAAAAACAAAAGAATTTTGCCAAACTCAAAAAACGCAAAGAAACAAAAAAAAGTGTTTGCATCCCCCCCGTGCACCCCACCTGAAGGAAGCCCCAAGTCAACGCCAAGCGTCGCGTCAGCCGGCAGCCCTCTCATGCCTCGTCCTCCTCTCCCGCGGCCACAGTGAGGCCTCCTTCCTGCCGGCTGCCTTGCGGGGGCTGCTCTTCGGGATGAAGTCCTCGCCCCCCTGCCGGGCCCCCTGGTACTCCACCGACGTGAAGCCAAACTCTGCACGGCCAGCCAGGGTCAGGAGGCCCGGCGGTGAAGAGGGGCAAGGTGGTCCCCCCGGAGGGGAAAACATGATCTCTCCGATGCAAAGCGCCGGGGAAGGAAAGGGGGAGACATGGGGTTGGACCCCCCTTTCTGTCTGTCAGCTTGTGCAAATCCGGCGCTCACTAGTACACTGAAAGGAGGGCAAGAACAGGGGGGAACCACTTCTATGTGGGCGTCTCTCTTTGAAAACCAAGAGGTGATGCATACAAAAAATGCGAAAAAACGTGAATTGGAATCCAATAAAATGTCAATGCATCCCTAAACACCTGCTGATTCCGAGAATGTCAACTTTTGGGGGGGGAAGCTCCACAAACAATAAATATTTAAACATAAGACAAAACCTATTGCTAAACTATTTTTTTTGTCAAAAGTCATCAAAACACACAACCTCAATGAAAATACAAAAAAAAAGAAACACATCAAAGAAACCAACACACCGAAAATACATTATCTCCAGCAATGGGAAAAAAACATGGCCCTCTCATTTGGGAGAGGGGGCTTGAAATATTAAAAATTTGGGTTGGCAATTCCTAATTTGTTGCCAAATTTCTATTTTGAAGTTTGCTAATTTAAATTTCTTGAAAATTTTTGGGTTCGGCAAATCCTATAGACGCCCAAAAAACCAACAAATTTTCTTGCCCTGTAATCCCCTTCTTTGTGACCCGACCCACCCCATCCCAAGACTTCACCCACAACTTTTAATTCCCCCCCCGCAAAGAAAAAAATGAGCCCAAAATTTCATTCAAAAAAAGGCATTCCCGGGTAAAAAATTGCTGGCGGGGGAACACCCTGATGAAAATGCTCGAACGGGTTCTTGATTTGGGAATCAGGGGGGGATCTTGTGTTGTCTGGCTGGAATAAGTCCCTAACTTATGTCCTGTTTAAAAAAACCCGCCGAATAATAATAACCCCCCAAATAGCAACCCCCCCAAATAACCCCCCAGGACCCCGACTTCGAGTCTAAATAATAAATGGGGGGTTTATTATTTGGGGGGGGTATTATCATTATATTTTCTTAATATAATAATATTTTTCCATTAAAACCGACCCTCTCTCATCAAACTCCTTTATCAACTTCAATTATCATCTGATTCATTCCGACCCCCAGGATTTGGTACAAAAAGTTGTGCCGATGGTTTGTGTAAATATGAGACATTGAGGATTTGGAGGCTCAAATTGAGCTGCGCAGGCAGTTGACGCCCATAGCCCCGGCCATCTCCAGCCGCTTTCATCCTGCCCATTGGTCATGTTCTATTAGTACTGCAGATTCCAATGACTCCTGAAAAGAACCTCCCCCCAACCCTCCTCCAAGCAGGGGGTTTTTTGGGACCCAGGGGGTCCGGACCCACCCACCCACCCCCTCGGGGCTCGGAGGGACACACTTTTGGGGGGTCAAAAGTTTGGGGACCAGCTGGGCCCGGACCCTCACCCCATAGGGTCCAAACTTAAAAAAAAAAACCCTGCCTCCAAGGGGTTGCTTGAGCTTTGACGAAAACAAATTGCAACGTTGCAATTTGTTTGCAACGTTGCAAATTGCACATCAACCCCTTGGATGTGGCAAGCAATTTGTGCACGCAGAAAATTTGAAAGTGCAGTGCCACACTTCAAGAGGCTTGCCCCTTTCTCAAATGGTTTGGAAACTCCTGACGGGGCTCCAAGGCGCCCTGAGCAGACCTTGGCGTGCACCCCGCAGAGGAGCTGGCAGACGAAGAGGGGAGGCAGGAGGCAGAACGCCTGCGCCACCTCCCACAGCCCGGACCGGGAGTGTGCATTGGCCGGCAGGCTCCGTCCAGTAGTGCACGCCGAAAGCAGTGCCACACACGTCAAGAAAAGCACTGAAAAAGTTCGAAAACCACACCTCTGAAAATCCTGTGATAACAATAAAATGCCCATTTTCATGGTGAATTTCTTATCTGCTCACCTTCAAATTAACATGCACGTTGAAGAATTTAAAAAACTGAATCAGCATTGTGTGCTTGGCAGACGTGTTCATTGCTGAAAAGGGGAATGAGCCCAAGGAGCCCAAGTTAGTCAAAAAATTCAATGATACTGACAAGGCGGTACCACTCTTAATGCCCCTCCGGGGGGCTTTTAAGAAAGATCGGGGGGGGGGGGGGGTCCGACTTTTCAGGAAAGCTGGGGTTTATTGGTTGGGATAGATTCGGGTTCCAACTGGCATCCCGTCAGACCCCATTTTTAGAAGGGTTGGGGAGAAGGCCACATTTTGGACCGAGTTAGGCAGAATATAAGCCGAATCCGGGCATTTTTTTTTACCCCGCCCCCCCTATGTCCAACGACCGGTAACCTCTGTCCTCTGACCGGGGGGTGCTCGTTGGACACAGGGTGGTGACCAAAAAGGTGTCCTCTGACCGGGAGGGGGGGCGGTGGTCGTTGGACACAGGGTCGGGAAAAATGTTTGCCGAAACCCCCAAACAGGTCAAAATTTCCTTCCGGCGCTTCGCGCCCCATTTCCAGCCCTGTCAACAAATATTTACTCAAATAGCACCCACAACTGGCATCCTTGGACGATTTTGTTGCGAGATCACGTCAAGAGAACATGCAAGGAAAGTGCAAACCATCTTCACTCCATCATACAACCTGGCAACACCCGAAAATGTCACGGTGGAATGTTGGGAGTGTGGTGAAGCTCCTTCAACAACCACAGGCACTATCTCCCCGGTGGAGCGCTCATAATGCACAAAACTCCCCGGAGGGAACATTTTAATGGACCATGGGCTGCGGGGTAGAGGACAAGGGGGGGAAGAAAAAGCCTTTCAGGGTGGCAAACCTCCGGTTTTCGCACACCTGCAAAAAAACATCAAACCTGCGAAAAGGTGTCCTCTGACCGGGGGGTGGTCGTTGGACATAGGGGGGTCGTTGGACATAGGGGGGGGGGTAGGCAAAATGCGTTTTCAAAACTCTTCCCGAAATGGAACCTAACTTCTAGCCTAACCTGGTCTAAAAGTGGCATTTTTCGGCGCGCCGATCCGAACCATGACCCTGTTCCTAAAACTAAGTGCCAACCCTCCCGAATCCGCCGTCCCGTTTCCCGGGAACCGCCCATCACCCCGGCAGCAAGGGATCGAAAAGTCGGACCTGAGCTCCCTCCATGCGACCCCCCCCCCCCGATCACGCTTAAGGGACCCGGGGGGGGGGGCATCAAGAGTGATGCTGCCACTTGCAATTTCCCAGGTCACCAAGCGTTCAAAATCAAATAGCACTGGGTTGAATCAGTTTTGGAATGAGGGAAAATGGTAACAGCCAAAACAACGTCCATCACACCGCTATGCCCCTCTTCGCTTCACACCCTTTCTCAGCACATTTGCTGATAAGGAGGCTGCGTTGCCGGTTGCGGAGAGGCCCCACACCCGCAGGGCCTGGCGGGCGATCATCACCGTGCCGACGCCCCCCAGCAGGCCCCGGCCTCAGGGCGAACCCCACCAGGGCGCCTCGTAGTGGTTGGCCCTGCTCAGAGGCGGGAAATTCGGGCTGGCTGGAAAAAGGCTGCTGGCTGACCCTCCCTTGAGAGTCCCGGGCTGGAGCTGGGCCCGACCCGGCGTCGAACCAAAAGTGCCCCAAAATTGCCAATGGTGCAAAAAGTCGTTTTTTGGCCCAATGTTTGCCCTGGCCAGCCCAAATCCAACCCGTTTTGCCCATTTTTCTTTGCATTTTTGCACGAAAACGAGCGGTTCAAAACTCACTGCAAATACAAAAATATCAACATCTTGAACTCATTCCAATCATGGACCACAAAAGTGTGCAGAGGAAGGTGCCCTTTGGGGGCTGGAAAATAATTAAAACTCGTCTATGGGGTGGAGGGGGCCTGGGGCTGGAAAAAGGCTGCTGGCTGGCTGGACCGCGGATGGGGTCCACTCCCTGGACCCCACTCCGCCAAAAAAAAAACCGGGCTGCTCGTCCACTGACCCCTCTCCCCCCCCCACCCACACGACACAATGTGGGGCCAGCCCTGCCCAGCCGGACAGCAGCACGAACCACACTTGGTACCCCACCTGTGCCCCCCGCAGGGAGGCGCCGGCAGAATGCCGAATCTCTGCCCCCGCTGGGGCGAGGACTGCTGCAAGGTTTCTATGACGCAAGCGTTTTTTCCCAGGGGATCGAGGATTTCAATGATCATTTTGGATCCTGACCACAAGACGAGTCAAATTTTGAGAAAAAACTAAATTAAACAAATAAACAATTTTATTATTCAGGAGAAGCCAGGGAAAATGAAATGTACTCAGCCCTCCCATAAGTCCCTGTGACCCTCCTCAGGAATGTCTGGTGCTCTCTTTCAGATGGGGGCCCCGCCTGCTAAAGGGGGTAAAAACCAAACCTCCAGAATGTGTCAGATTTTTCAACACAAACACATCAACTGCTTTTATCCCAGACTCTGCATTTTAAAGACAGACCCCACTAGCTGGTTTCAGAAAAAGAAAACAAAAAAAGATGTGCAATAAAAAAATAGGTTGGTCCCTGAACGTCAAAGAAATTTCGGTGGTGAAGTCTGAGGCTACTGGCCACAGTTGACTGAAGGATTCATTCTGAGGCTGTGAGGGACTGACTCAGCGGCTGCAACCAACGCCAGGGAACCCTTTGACTGCAGAGGGGGGGAGGGCCTCCCTGCCCTTGGCGAGGAAGTTGAGGGAGAACAGCACCATGGGGCACTCCAGGGCGGCGAAGAACGGGGCGGAGCACCGCCGGCCGCACAGCGTGCAACAGGACAGCCTGCCCCATTCTGAATTCCGGATTCCCGACCCCCCCCAACTGTTCAAGAACCGGAAAAATGATGGGTCAGGACCGGGACTTCGACAAGGGGGGGAAATCAGGTCGAGAAAAACATCCTGCCAGGCATTATTATTTTTTAAGGCGCCTTAAAAAACCTTAAAAAACCTTAAAAAACCTTAAAATTTTTTTTGTCAAAATGCCTTAAAAAACCTTAAAAAACCTTAAAAAACCTTAAAAAAATCACCCCGGGGAAGTTTTTTCTCCCCGTGATGACCTTAAAAAACCTTAAAAATTCTCCCTGGGAATTTTTTTCTTGCACCAAACAAAATAATGGCATGTCTGAAACCCCGCATAAAGCCAGTCAATGCAGAAGCGGTTGTGAATAAACAATATGAAAACCGGATTGTTTGCCAAGGTTTCTGGCATAGTTCGGTTGGCCTCGGTTCACCAAAAGCTGTGACACACGGCCAGAATAAGCAAAACTTGCAACCACATCTTTCTTGATTTGAATTACTTGAGACATTCTTAGAGGGGTCAACCCAAATTGCTCAAAAGTGCAATTGCAGCAAAAGTTGCATGAACAACAAAGAACTCCCAATTTGGGACAATTTACTACGCTGGAGCAGTTTCCCACACTTGCCACAGCATTTCAAGCAAAAAAATCACCAAAATTTTAGGGATGAAAATTGTTAGTTTTTAGGAGGGGGTCAAAAAATGCAGGTCAAAAAAAATGGGACCAAATTTTGGAGCAGTCAAATTTTACTGACATTTTTTTCCTTGGAAATTTTTTGGATTTTCAGTGGCATTTTTTTTGCTTCCAAAGTCTCTCAAAATTGAAATTTTGAGAAATGTTGATTTTGACAAAAAAAACTCAAAGATTTCAGGGTTAAATTTGGTAGTTTTAGGGGGGGGAATAACGAAGGTCAAAAAAGGTGGAACAAGTTTTGGCACAGTCAAATTTTACTGACACTTTTCCTCTGTCAAATTTGTTGGATTTTCAATGGCATTTCTTTTGCTTCAAAAACCTCTCAAATTCAAAATTTTGAGAAAATATTGATTTTTGGAAGGTGTGAAAGAATGGGGGTTTGAGGGAGTTTAATGGCCATTTTTTGAGGGAAAAGTTCTAAAGTTATTTTTTGTCATCAAAAAGTGACGTTTTTTAAGTTTTTCCAGACTTTTTTTGTTGCGTTTTTTTTTGAAAAAACACATATTTTTAAAAAACTTGTTTTCTTTTTTAAAAATTTATTTATAAAAAACTTGTTTTTTTAAAAAAAATTTTAAAAAAACATGCTTTTTTAAAAAAACATTTTTTTACTTCAAAAAAAACAAGCAGTCAACCTTGGTCACCTATGGTCAAGCCCCAAAATTTCCCCATTTGAGGCCATTTTAGGCCATTTAAGGCCAACAGGCAAGCAAATCTCCTGAATAGGGTCAGAAATTTAAAGCAATTGCAATGAAAAAAAATGCCTTAAAAAACCTTAAAAAAATTTAAAATTCCTCAAAATGCCTTAAAAAACCTTAAAAAACCTTAAAAAACGCCTTAAAATTTTTTGAGAAATCTCGCCTTAAAAAAAATAATGCCTGCATCCTGCGCTGTGCGGAAAAATAATGTTCCATCGCTGTCGGGCCCAGCACACAACTTGAAGGCATTCAGAGATGAAAAACCAACACCTGGTGCGACGAAGTCTCACCAAATAAAACTTTTTTTCAGAAGTTCCTGCAACACCACAATCCTCGAGATTTTTTTCTCACAGAAATACACAAGAGAAAACGCTTCCGGGAAGATGACCTTTATAACAATGGGTAAGAAGCAAGGGTGCTAATTAGGTATGTGGAAGAAAATTCACTGGTGGACCTCCGAGCGAAAAGCTCCCCACGTAACCAAAAGAAAGCCAGAGGTTTGGCATCAGAAATTAATGGGGGTGGTGGGGCCGCTGCGGGCCGTGGCCAGGCAATCTGTACCCGCTGCCCGAGGGACAGGCCCCGGGTGGCCACCCAGCTGTGCCACATGATCTGCATCCCCAGGTAGTGCCGCACCTGGGACGGGCAGAGAGTGAGGAGTGGCGTCAGATGGTTGCAGAGGGCTGGTGAGCGCCTGTGCACGTTTGCTGCACGTGTGTGCGTGGGTGAATGTCCAGGGATTTGACTTCATCTAGAGCTGGCAGGTTAGATGCTTATCCATGTGATCAGTGGTCATGCAGAATTTCGAGAGTTATCCGGTGTTATCCGGAGTTATCCAGAAAATTGCATGTATTTGAATGGGGCAATCGTGCATGAAATACCTGAGAAAAGGCAAAATGTTAAACCCCCCCTCCCACCTGTAACCCCCCATCCAATAACCCCACCCTCCTGGGACCAACCACCAAACTGTTTGTCTGTGTGTGTGCGCGCGTGCGTGCGTGAGTATGTGTGTGTGGGTGTGTGGGTGGGTGTGAGCATGTGTGTGTGTGTGTGTGTGTGTGTGTGTGTGTGTGCATGCGTGCTGCGTGCATGCATGCGTGCGTGCGTGCGTGCGTGCGTGCGTGTGTGCGTGCGTGTGTGCGTGCGTGCGTGTGTGCGTGTGTGTGCGTGCATGTGCATGTGTGTGTGTGTGTGTGAGGATGTGTGTGTGTGTGTGTGTGTGTTGTGCTGCGGGCTCATCCCCTTTTGTTCTATGACCACAAAACCTGCGGTCAACGACCGGGGGTCACCTAACCTCCCAACCTGCAGTCAGAACCAGGTGGTGGTTCGATATCAATATGGGGTTGTCGTATGACAATGGGGGGGGTAGGGATGTATGGGAAGTCCTGGGGGGGGGGGGTCGGACCTCCCTCCCCAACCCTCCCAACACAGGTGGGGAATGGGTCGGAACCCCCTCCACCTCGAAACGGTAAGGGGCTGGGATACCAGCCCAAAATTGGTGAGAAATCCCGACTTTTTATCAAAAAGCAAATCCCAAAATGCTCATTCTTTGATGTTTTTTGAACACTTTTCATGTGAGAAACAGCAAAACATACAAAAAAATGTGCAATTTGCTTAAAAAAAAAATGAGGAAAAGGGGCAATCTCATCCATTCTCCGGCGAGGAGCGCCAGAAGGAAACTTTTCGCTACTTTAAAACCCGCCAAGGAGGGGGGTGGGGGTCAGGATCCCCCCACCACCTACCTCAAAACCGGAGGGCTTCCCCATACATCCCTGGGGGGGGGGGGGGTCGTGTGAACCCTTTCTGAAACGCAAAACACAACCATCGTCCGAGGCAAAAAAAAAAACTCGGTGCACAAACCTGTTGTCGAGCTTTTGCCAGGAACGTCAGCTCACTGGAACACCAGTATGGCACGCGAATGACGACGAGGGTTGGCTTGCGGCCCAGGCGAGTGTAATGAATGAACGTCCGCATCGCGTTCATCTGGTCCTCCCCGATCCCGGTGAGTCCCGGAAAGCCAATACCCCACGTCCATCGGGATGGTCAGCCGCATGGTATATGTGGCAAGTGAGCATGTCACAAACCACAGAATACCAGGGCTTCAATTTTGGCACTTATAAAAATATAACAACTCTGACGTTGCCAATGCTGCCAATATGTGGAATAAAGTGGTGGTTTGTAGAACGCAGGTGCTAGACACCTCAAGCAGGGCCCAAGGTGAACAATATTCAGCTCATTGCCACCTTTTCAGATTCTCCTCTCCCTTTGCTTTGCACATAACATAAAATGTTTCAAGAATCTTCACCGATATTTTTTAGCCGTGCATGCACTCCGTGTCCCCTAAACCAGGTTTGAATAATGCTGAGCTCTTACTGGGACTTGCACGTGATGGAGGCTGAAAAGATTAGCATTGCAAATTTCGCGTAATTTATAACTTACAAATTACACACCTTGATCGTGTATACATGATCGTGCATGCCAAAAATTATCCGAAGCTGCTGAAAATCCAGACATTCTAGGGAAAGCATCGATACTTTTTTTGAACGGCTTTCAAGCACAGTGACACAGCTTGTACAGGCCGAAGTGACAATCTCAGGCCAGAAAAGTGACCTCTTATGGGAAAGACAACCAACTTTTTGACAGAACCCAGAAAAGATGCCTCTTTCTTCTCTGAGAAAGACGCAGATGCAAATTTCTTTTCCAAGGAAAGCCTCTTCTCTGAGAAAGACGCAGATGCAAATTTCTTTTCCAAGGAAAGCCTGAAAAAAGCATCAGCAACATGGAGGCCCTCGCCAGAGAATTTGGCACAGTCCTCTGGCCATTACACCACAGCCCACGATGGATCATTGGTCGTGAGGTACGTGACAGGCGGGAAAGCGCGGATCATTGCTGCTGGCACTTTGCCCGGTGATGCTGGTGAAAGGACGCCAAATCCGTTCTGGGGCGACCTACCGTGGATGGGGCAATTAACCACCACAGCCTCGCCTCGGTTTTGAAACCGTGCAAACGTTCAAAAATAGGTTGGAGGGGTGGTGGAGGCCGGCCCCAGCCCCACTGCACGATGGACCACGGGGATGTCGTTGGCGTTGTCGATGAGGGCGGCCATGTGTGCCATCACATTGCACTCCGCCGCGGCGGGGTCCGAGGCCCAGACCCAGTCCACGTACAACACGTACTCCGCGCTGATGAGGATGTCCGGGTCGGGCCACGGCCGATGACCAGAGGACTGGCTGCCAAGTCAGGGCAGTTCGAACGGGTCCGGGGGGGGGGTCCAGCTGGCAGGCTGGAAAAAAGTCAATCTGAAGGATCCCAGACTGAAACTGAGAAAAGTTTTTCAGCCAAAAGTATGACGTAAGAACTCCCAAACCCTCAAACACAACGTTGTCTCTGACCCCCTTTTTCAGCTCACCCCATCCAGGCTGAGATGACCCAACTTTATTTGAACGGAACTTCGGCGCAGAAGTGCAGTCCAGCTGGCTGGAAAAAAAAGATGCACCAAGCCAGCTCCCACCCCTTGGCTGGGCCAAATCTCCTCCCAGCTGAGAAAATCTCCTGCTCCCCAACCCAATCTTAGAAGGGGTTCTTGACCAAACGTGGTTCAAGCCTGCCGTTGGGAAATGTGCCATTATGAACTGGTCCGCCCCCCTCGGGAGGATGGAGCCTTCTTAATGTGTGGCCAAAAGATTTGGCTTTCACCAATTATTTTGATGACACAAGGGGAAAACGGAGTCTTAATTAAATTAATGGCAGCCATAGACTTAACGACCTCCCCCAGAGGGGGTCGTTAAATCCATTGGCTAACGCCCCCCCCCAGAGGGGGTCGTTGAGTCCGTCCAGTGGGATCGGCAAAAAATGTTGAGTTATTGATGGAATAGGGTTAGGATTTAGGCCCTAACTTTAGACATAACTTATAGATTAGTATAAGGTGTTCAGGCCTGGAGTTAATCAGGCCCAACTCCAACTCTATTCAAAATAGGCCCAACTCCTAACCCTAACCATTCCATCATCAATAACCCAAAAAAAAATTGACCCACTGGATGGACTTAACGACCCGGGGGTTGTTAAATCAATGGGTGTCAAATATCATTAAATATCATGCTGGAGTGTGTGCATTTGATTGAAAACTCAACATACCACGTGCATTGAGGGAGAGGGGTTGAAAGAACCTTCCAGCTGAGGGACTCATTGAGCTTGGAGGATATGTGGTTGCCTTGGCAGAGCCATTGACATGGATCAGTGCTGCGGCGTGCAGTGGAGAGTGGGACGGAACGGGACCAACCAACTGCCTTCCCCTCACAACCCTGGCAAGAACTAAAGGCTCAACAAGAAAACTCTGAGAGATAACCTGCCCAAGGCTGCAGAGCTTGGAAAATTGATGTTTGAATCGAGCGGTCCAAGACCACAGCCGTGCGGAGTCCAGGACGGTCAGCATCGTGTGCTCTGGCTTCGCCCCTTCCCACTCCATCACCAGACGGGGCGGCGGCCCTCAGCAACCCCTCACTCAAAAGCCCACGCACCACCGACAATTCCACACCACAGAAGTGTCCAAGAACGGTGGCTGCTTTCTCCGGGCCCATTGGCCCTTGGACTGTCAATTGGCTGGGCCCAAAGAAAATTGAAAAATTGAAAAATTGCTGTCAGGTCATGCCCTCTCCTGCTCAAGTCCGCCGGTGTCTCACGGCAGAGTTGAGATTTGCGCCAGGCACCAAATGGTCGCTTGACTGGATGCAGCAAAGTGGCGCTTCGCGGCGTTGGTGCCTGGTCGGCGCCTTTCCCCGCCATCTCCCCAGTCTGCAGGTAATGCACATTGGAGCCAGGGCCACACACATACACACACACACACACACACCACCACACCACACACACACACACACACACGTGTGCGCACACGCACACACACGCACACACACACGCACACACGCATGCACGTACGCATGCATACACACACGCGCGCGCGCACACAACACACACACACACACACACACACACACACAACACACACACACACACACACACACACACACACACACACACACACACAACACACACACTGTACCCAGAGGGGCTGCCCGGCCTTGGGCGAAAGCTCATCCAGAAGAACAGCGGCCGAAGCGGGCGTGCAGGGCTTCGTACTTCGCCTCCCAACCTTGCTTCTGCTGCCCGCCCCTCCATCGCCAGGTAGACACCATAACCGACGCTGGCTGTTGGGGTGGGAGGCAAGCACCCCCAGAGTGCGGCCCAACAGCTCCAGCGACTCGCCATAGTTTGAAGTGGAATTTCGCAATGCACCATTCCGAGAGCTCA
>CAAHFI011183506.1:0-19387 GCA_900893395.1 Euglena gracilis
GGCCATCTGCCTTTCTGGACGGTAGCCGAAAAATTTTCGGTCCCCCACCCCCCAGTCCAACTTTCCGCTCGGAATGTTGTGCAAAGTAAGAAAGGTTTCATGGGAAAGCTGGCAAGAAAAATTATTTTCGCCATACCCTTCACTTTTCTTACCCCCCATGGAACTCTTGGTCCAAGCGGAAATTAAAATCCAAGATTTTTGTGCAAGAGTCAAAATTCTCATTGACACTGGGTGTCACATTGCAGTGATTTTTCGGTTTGGGTTGATACCAACCGCCCTCTTGGTGCAAGTCAAGAAGCCGATTAAAATTAAAGCGGCTGACGACACCCACCTGTGCGGTGGTGACTTGGGATCCTTTTTTGGACATAGCCTTAGCCCTCATTCCTAAGCACCACTCACACTCCACCCAGCCGCAAAAAACATTTTCACGATACCTGGGGATACGAATCGAGAATACATGGTTCTGACGTAATTCTGGGAATCCCCTTTTTACGTCAGCACCGTCTGGTAGTGGATTGCTACTCGCCTTGTAACCCAGTGGAACGAGGTGGGTACCGCCACCCGCTTGCCCTGCCTCATGGGAACAGAAGTTGGTGTGTCAATGGGCAGGGGGTGAACTTTCTCGGTACACACGGTGTGGAAAACGTTGGTAGGTGTGGTTGATAACGGGATAAAAGTTTTCGAAAACGGTGTGTAAAAATTGGTGGCTGTCGCGGTTGACCCCACAGGTGATGAGGGTTTGGGGGACAATGAAGAGAATGGTGATGTGCGCAAACCGTGATAAGCCCAAAGGCCTGAAGTGATCACGGTGTCGAGTAGTCGCTCAGCTGCACCAATACCCTGTTTTCCACCAGATGTATCACTTTCAGATGCATATATACACCCCCCAGCAGCTACAAAAACGCATCCCAACTTTTACACACACTCCCATCAGACCAACATGCACGACCAGGACCACTACTCCGACACTTCCTTCCAATGTGTGCACTGTAAGAGAATTTCCGCCCAGCCAGATTTCGATTGTGGATGTTTAGTCCAAACACTAACACTAATACCGAGTTCGCGTAAACATACAGTTGGTTGCGGATGGCAATGCGCTACCGTACATCAAGTGCTCCAACAACGAGGTATTGCCTTGTTGTTCGGGACCGCGAAATCTGTGTCACACACATCCCCCACCTCCATGTGGCATGATATGCACTGGGTATGCACCCATGCAACCCATCAACCCTTGGGAATTCACCTTGGGATTGTGGATGAACACCCTTGACCTATGTTTGCGGTTCCCTGAATTTGCCTTACCGCTCTTCAACCCGCGAACCAGGTGAAAACATGTGCGATGCGCGTATGGAACACATTTAATTTTGGTAAATATAGCTCTGAGCCCCATACACAGTAATATGCTAAGTGGTGTTCCTACAGATGGCCAACAGCCTGAATTAGGAAAACCCAGCTCTTCAGCGCAAACCCTGATATCTGGTTCTCCTCCCCACAGGTGATACTCTCTATTTATTCCTGCACTTTAATTCACTTGATTTTCAAGTTTGAATTGTTTCTTCTGAGGTCCAGAAAGGACAGCTAAGTCACTTGGTGTTCTCCTTGTGCAGCCCACAGGGCTTCTGATTCTTTTTTTCGACTTTTGTGGCCGAAAACGGCGAAGTCGAAGTATGGAAATAGTGTACAAAATGGCCTAAAACGGCCTACATTGCTCAGGAAACTGCCGTATCTCGGGCCATGCAGGAGGTTGCGGGGCTGCCGAAAACCCAGTATATAGAGCGTTCCAAGGGCTTCACTTTACGTTTCCGGACATTTCCTTCCTTTTTTTTTGCTTCACTGTCGAGAAATTTTGAAAACGTCGATTTTTAACCCCTCCCCCCCCCCACCTTCGGAAACGGCGAAGTCAAACAGTGGGAAACGAACAAACCGGCCAGCAGAGCCGAAAACGGCCTTATCGCGGGCTAGACGGGGAGTTGTGGGGACCTAAATATATTGTTAGATGGGGCGTTCCAAGAGCTTCAAAGTACGTCTCCGCACATTTCTTTTGATCAGGCTTCACTGTGGAGATATTTTGGAAACTCATATTTTGGGACGAAATGCCAGAGTGCAAAGCGGGGCGGGCCGATCCTTCCCAGTTGGACCCCTTCGCGCGTGAATAACGCGGGCCTGTCGGGGAGTTAGGGGTTAAGCCAAGGTGATTCAAGAACTAAGACACCGTCGCTCTCGTCTGAAAAAAAAATACGGCGAATCGGGCAGGGATCAGGGCGATAATCCGTCGGTTCACGAGGTGGCCCTAACAGGGGCCGTGGGGTGGGTGTCGAGAGGGGGTTTCACCGGTGGTAAGATTCGCTCTTGCCCACACATGATAAGAGCTCAGTGACAAGGTTTTGAATAGTGCTGACTCCTTTAAACTCCCCCACTCACAGGGAGATTTCAAAAAGAACGAAAGAAAAAAAGAAAGGGTCCGCGTGAAAAGACAGAATTTTGTTTGGGAAAAGAGTAGTATGTGCGTGGGTGGTAAGGAAAGCGGGGGGAGAACGGGGAGGGGCATCCCAAAAAAGCCACCCAGCGAACGCAACGGTGTGTGAGGGCCACGCCGCCCCCGGGGAAGCTGGTGCAACGGGAAAACAGGTGGTGAGGAAAATACATGTGGGGCAACGGTGCGTTGCAAGCCACAACCGCCGCCTCCCATCTGAGGTGGTTGCCATGGTAGCGCGTATGTGTGAGACGTGTGTTAACAATCACAGCATGATATGCTATTTTTTGTCCCCAGACACCACACGAAACTCATGCTGAGAATGAACCTTTTCAGGACCCACGGCGTTTCAGGTTGCAACTACGAAAGTTGCACGCCGAGCCACAATGTGGGGCCGAGGCATGGTTTCGCGTTTCCAACCCTTGTGAACCCTCTTTTTTCAAAACTGTCTTTCAGGATATCTGGTGGTTTCATAGGAGCTTTCCATCAGGGGTTCCTTCTCTTAAGGAGAAAATTCCCTCTTTTTTGTTTGTTGGGATCCTTTTTTCTTGTTGGGTTTTGCTTAGTCCCTTTTTTAGGAGACAATTATTCTCTTTCTTTGAAACGCTGCAGCCTTTTTGTTGGGTGATTGATGAATTCTGTGAACTGTTGCTCGTCGCGTCCAAACACCAAAAACCAGAAATAACGAAAACAAGCCCGCAAACCGCGGGCTTGGTTCCCCTCAATGACAATTCATCACTTCTCCCACAAACTTGCCGTGAATGGTACTTACGGCAGTTTTGGTGAGGGGGTCACATCAAACCGTGCCCTCCTGGGACATCTTTAAAGTATTGGCCCGAAATTTCCAGCCATTAGAGAAAATATACACTTGGAAAATCTGTTTACCTTTTGCGTTTTAAGGGAATGCAAACCTGTGAAATTCTCGTCTCTTTTGCATTCCAAAAATTGCTCTTCTGAACCTAAAATTCCTTGTCAGGTACCTACGGGAGTATCACCGACCACATAGTAGGCCATGTCCAATGCCTGGACAAAGTTTCGTTCCCAAAATGCTCCGAAAATCCTGCACATCGTCCTTTAGGGGGGGGTTGGGTTTCACCTCCTCTCGGTGAAATACATTTTTAAATTCCCTGAAATCAGAAAGGTGCAACGCATCGACTTTTCGTTGGAACGCGCCCAACTTACTCGCCTCCAAATGAATGGGTCTCATCCCCATTTTTTTCATTCCAACATTATTCCTTTCTTACACACAACTCAACCCGAATGATGAAAAATTTCCACCTCCCACGGTTTCCCAAAAAAATGTCAGATTTTTGTGCCTTGGTTAAAATAGGCAGACTGAAAGTTTTCAGAAGTCGACGGTTCAAGCGGTTTTTGACTCTCTCTCCCCAAAAGGGCGGAAGAAACCTGAAGTGACTCACTTTTTTCCACTGGGTAAAATTGAGAAGGTACAAAGTGCGTTTCAACCGTCCACTCTTCCTTTTCCACCAGAATAAACGACCACTTCTACAACCATCTCCGAAAATCTGGAATTTATTCAATTCCCGATTTCCCTTTCGTCATGGGCCATTCGTGAGGGGGTACCCTTTGGGGACCAAACCGAAACCCTCTCCGTTTGGATTATGCCTTTCCTATTTACCGTTTACCTGAAAAATACCAAATCTGGGACTAGGTATTTTTTGTGTAACGTCCCAACAAAAATGTTCCCACCAAAACGGTGAAAACGTCCTTTGGACCCGGGGATGGTGAACTTGCACCAAAAACCCGGACACAAACGGTTTGGAAAACCCACCACCAGTCCAAAATACAAGTGGGCATTTTGCAGTCAAAAGCGCTACATTGACAAAAATCACAATTCAAAAAAGCAAGCCCTTTCAAAAGTACACGGTCCTAAACAAGGCTGTTTTGGGGAATATTAATAAAAATTCCAGAGGGTTGTATAAATTGGAAGTTGGAAAGTGCCATTGTTGCGAGAATCGGCATACCACAAGTTTCTTTCACACGCGGGGTGTTTGACAAAATTTAGGACGAAGCAAGGATGCAAAAGTCAGGACCACCCCCGTATAATATTTGTTCCCGTTAAAATCTTCTAAACCTTGGGTGCTTTAGACCCAAAGAATCGCTTGCCTTTGTCCACAAAACTTTTTCACTGTGGCGCAAATATTCTCTGAAACAAATTTTGCGCTTGAGGCACTTGAGAAAGAGTTTTACACCCTGAAACGTTGTCCACCACTGTTTCCTTGGCTGTTTCCTAACCTTTTCATCAAAATTGGTCGTCCCACCACCTTGCTTCGTCCTCCCCCTCCATGGGCAATGGGCCCAAAACTGGGTGCGTGTGGAGCTTGATTTGCATCCAAAAGTTTTGTCAAACAGTCAGAGGCAATTTTCACAACGTTTCTACAACACTTACACGGTGCTATGATTACACAGGTTGTGTGGTTTGGGTTCGGAGCGGTGCGTCTCTCACAGCTGAAGAGTGATTTGGCGACACCCCCCCTTCTTGAGGATTTCTGGTCAAATTCTGAGGATGATTTTCTTTTGGCGTTTTCTGAACGAATTTGGGCACCCTCAACAAAATCAGTGTTTGACACGTTTTAGGATGGGGGCACACGGCCATTTAAATGCCATCCTCCCTCCGTTTGTTTAAGACATCCCTGTGCAATTCCCATGATTTCAGCGGGGCGGAAATGAAAACCGCAGGAAAACATCAGTTTTTGTCGACGTGACCACCACCTGGGTGACAAAAGCGAACTTTTGTCCCTTGCCAACTGGTTTCTTGTTACTTCTTCTTGCGGGCTCTCATTCCTCCTTTCCTTGTGAAAAATCTGCAGAAACTCCCATCTTAGCACGCGACAGGTGTCCGCATTACATTTAAAAAATTTCTGAATCGTCTAAAATTCTGTTTCAAAATGGATCCAATCTTCTGCAATAAACGTTGTTGAAACTCTGGATAGTTTTGGTGTAAAAATAGGCCAACGAAAATAAATTTCATGTCAGTGACCTGAAAATACGTTGATTTTTGCCTGATTTACCACCATGTTCCCAAACGAGAGAACAAAAAAATTTAAGTCTGGCATCTAAAAAGGGTGCCTTCTCCTGACAGCCCTACCCCTGCCCCCATCCCTGTGAGAAAAATGTGCACCAGGACCATCACAGACGTAAATTTTTCGTGTGTTTCAACGGGAAATTACAACGCGCTCAGCGGTCGGAGATGGTTGACGTCCTCCACACGGGAGAATGCTCTCTTGCGGCACATATTTTTGATGTGGTGTTCACATTTTTTAAGCCAATCTTGTCGGGGATCGGTGAATTGCTCCGCACAAGCAATTTTTTCCTTTGCCTCTCCAGGCTGGGTGCGGACACAGTCTTTTTGGCTGGTAGAGGAGAAATGGGAATTGTCCCCCTCACACAAGTTTCAGTCCCCCATGTGGAAATAAAGATGGAGGGGGGAAGTAACGGTCCTTGGGAAGAACGTGCAAAGAGGAGAGGGCACGAAATAATTCATTCGGAGGTGCTGGGCGAAGAATGCTTTCAATTTCCTGGGGAAAAGTTTTGAAAAACATCTAGATTCCACAGATTCAAAGATGGAAACCGCTTTTGTGAAAAGTGATCAAAATTCAGCGAGAATCCAGTCCAATTGAACTTTCGACAACAGCGTCAAAAGCAGGAACTTTTAGACGAGAAATTACAAGTTTTTGGTTTGGAAAACTTAAATCAAACACCGTTTCAGGCAGTTTTACTAAAAATACAAAAATTGGTAGAAATTAAACTGTGGATAATGGGATTGAGCAAAACTGTTCTCAAATGAAGGGTCTCATAATTTGCACACGGACACGAAAGAAGGTTATTGGGCAAGTGGGTCAACGTGGACAGTTTTTTTTAATTTGCCCAGATCACTGAAAGCAAATTTTGTTTTCACACCCCAGGAAGGGAGACCCCCCAACCCCGGCGTCGCTGTGGTGGCGACGTCCGGGGGCCCACTCCTCCGCATCGCTGTGGTGGCAGTGCAGGGGCGACGAGTACCCCACACATGAGCTATGAAGTGCTGGCCTTGCCCAAAAGGGGCGGAGCACCATAAGATGGTCTCTACCCCCTGTGGGCAAAGCCAAACTTTGCACGTTCCCGTTACCCAACCCACAACAGTGTTTGCCCCCTCCCTCTGTTTTTTTTGTTTCCACCAGATTTGTCGATCTTTCTTCCGTTTGTTTGGAAGTATCAGCCTCACAAACAATCCCTCTTTTGTGCACCCCCCAGCTTGGCTGGAAACCTGCCAAAACCACTGGATATTTCTGTGACGTAGAAGGGAAAAATTCATTTTTTTTTCAAGGGAAAACTGAAAGGTCTTTGGGTGAGACAACGCCTGGGTTTTTTTGTGGGGGAAAATACATGCCACTTTGTAAATTGGACCCTGCCCTCGGCAGTAAATCTTGCTGAAAATGCCTGCTTTTGGCAAAAGCTCTGGGAGTCTTGAGAAAATTCTCGAAAATTGTGGGACCTCGTCCTATTTCTTGCTAAAATTTGACAGGTTGATTGTGAAAAATATTCTCAGGTTAGAAAATTCAGTGGTAACACACGAAAATATGCTGCGGATTCACCTTTCTGAAAAGCATGTGGTTATGCGACAAGTAAATCTGGCAAGCAAAATCTTTCTGGAAAGTCAGCAGATGGAATGCATTGTGGCAATGAAATTTCTCTACGCGATACCCCCGAAAGCCTACAATTGTTTGGGTTCTTTAGCAGCCTTGGTGCTGTGATTGGGGGTTTTAATGTGGCACACCCTTGTCGTATGTTGTATGTGTCCGCCTGCTGACATCCACCTGCTTCAATACCGCGCGCTGGGGGCAAATGCGGGGCCCCCAACCACTTCATGAGAGTCAATTTCTGTCGCTATTTCCTCTTCTTAGACTTGCACTGCAGCACCCACCAGCGCAACTGCTGTCCGCCGTCGGCTTTCGCCGGCAGCCAAAGATTGTCAGAAAGCACAAATCACAAATTCGCGGTTAACAGCCAATGGGCTAAAAAACCTGCGATATAAATTGGAAGCGGGTCAAACTCTTATGCCCTTTCAAAGTCTGTTTTTTTTTCAGAACTTCAGGAGTTTACGCCATCATTTGGCGGAGAAGGAGTACATCTGTATTGAATTTGGACATACACATTCTTATTGGGAATTGGTAGTGCCGATTACATTGTTGAGGAATTTGAATTGCATTTGCACATTGGCTATGGAAGATGCCTCGGTTATTAAAGTCAAGATAGAGAAGGAGAACGGTTGCTTCAGCCAGCATCGAAACGACTGTTGGGACAATTGGTGAAACAGGGGAAGTCCAAGCAACTTCTGATTGGCATTCGTGCGGTCTGCCAGAACGATGAAACAGTGGACCTGAATGCCCTCGTGGACACAGGGGCTCAAACCAACCTGTTCAGAAAAGACCTCCTACCCCGAGGAGCCTTCATGGAGTCAAACCAACCCTTGGCGCTCGTCACTGCCAACGGCACACGGATGGGGGGAGGGTTGCATGAAACGATACTGAGACTAAAATTCACAGCTGAAATTTTCCACCCAGGACGACACAAGGGAATGGACAACCACAGGGACCTTCCACGACGCGGCAATCCAGGTGGATCCATTTTGGGGTATCCCTGGATGGAGCAACACCATTTCGGAGTTTCTCCACACCTCCAATCACTGGCCCTGACAGGGGAACCATCACTCCTGCATGACAAGTTGGAAAGGAGTACGAGAACGGGAACAGGGTGACAGAAAATGTTTGAAGAAGATCAGCAAGGTGCGGGCCACGAACCTGCAGGTGCCTGAAGAAGCAGGGGAAGCGGATGAAGTTTTGCTTGAAGAAGAAACAGGTTTGAAAAATTTGGCCCAGCATCTGGAAACCAGAAAACGCGAAGACCCAATGGGGTCCCGGGGGTGATAGCGGTGCCTGAAGGGCAGGCTGCAGAGGGAGACAGGGTCACAGATTTGGTCGCAAAGCTGCGCAAAGACTACGAGGGAGTGGTGTTGAGGAACAAGATCTACCCAAACCCCCCTGAACGTGGTCCACCAGGTTTCGGGAAAATAGAACTAAAGCCTGGGACTGTTGCAAAAAAAAAATACCAAAGAACCATCCACATCACCAGAGAACGCCGACAGGCGCTCCTGGACATGGTCGACCAGTGGGTGAGGGATGAAAAACGTGGATGATGGGAGAAGTGACTGGTCCAGCCCCACGTTTGTCTCCCCCTACAGCCTGCCCTTCAGGCACAGCTATCACCCCCGAGACCCCCAGTGGGCCTTCGCGTTTTCTGGTTTCCAGATGCTGGGCAAATTTTTCAAAACTGTTTCGTCTTCAAACAAAACTTCTTACGCTTCACCTGCTTCTGCAGGCACCTGCAGGTTCATGGCCCGCACCTTGCTGGTCTTCTTCAAAAATTTTCTGTCACCATGTTCGCGTTCTCGTACTCCTTTCCAACTTGTCAGCAGGAGTAATGGTTCCCCTGTCAGGGCCAGTGAATGGAGGTGTGGAGAAACCTCGAAGTGGTGTTGCTCCATCCAGGGATACCCTAAAATGGCATCCACCTGGATTGCCGCGTCGTGGAAGGTCCCTGTGGTTGTCCATTCCCTTCTGTTGTCCTGGGTGGAAAATGTGGGCTGTGAATTTCAGTTTCGGCTTCGTTTCATGCAACCCTCCCCTATCCTTGTGCCGCTGGCAGTGACGAGCGCCAAGGGGTGGTTTGACTCCGTGAAGGCTCCTGGGGGTAAAAGGTCTTTTCTGAACAGGTTGGTTTGAGCCCCCGTGTACACGAGGGCATTCAGGTCCACTGTTTCACCATTCGGGCAGACCGCACGAATGCCAATCAGAAGTTGCTTGGACTTCCCCTGTTTCACCACCTGTCCCAACAGTCGTTCCGATGCTGACCCAAGCAACCGTTTTGGCAGTGAACGTTTTCATGCTGCCTCTGTGGCATATGTCGCTGTGCCGCAGGATCCTGTGTGTTTTGTTCATCTTTCCAAACAGCCAAATCTTGGATCAGTTTTCCTGAATTCAATACTTTTTGTTTCTGTGAATACTCATCGTTTTGGGAGATTTTCACCCAGTGTACCTTCTGCCTTGGGATCAGGTTGGGACATGTTCTCTCCTCCCTGCACCTGCAGGACATCTGGGCTGCCCCAAATTCGTGTTGGCTTCTTGTACCCCCAGTCGGACTATTGACAATAAACCACATCCATGAAGGGGTATGGTTTCATGTACTCCCTGTGTCTGAGGTACCAGTGTCTGGGATTTTCCAGCGACCATTTCTGCGGTCGCAAAAAATTTCACAATATCCAGGGCCTTTTTGGCCAATGCGTCCCCCTTCTCCAGCTGTCTAGGCCTAGTTGTGAGTGCCAGGCTGAATTACGTGCAGGGAACCCCTCAGACCACTGTGTTTAATTCCCCAAGTTACAGAATGTTTTTGTAGTCCCACGTCAAGACATCCACCTGAAAACCTACCCGCCATTTGGGTTCCAGGTCCACCATCACCACCTGAAACTCCTTTTTTTCATATATCTGGATGGCTGACTTGGTGCCGCAGAAAAGGTCCAGCGTTTTCAGTTTTGATTCTGCTGAACGGTCAGAAAGGTTTTCCCTCGGCAGTGTGTTTCCCATCGGCGGTCGATTACCACCCTACTCCTCTGGCTTCAAAGGTGGGACGTGTTGCACTGTCCCAAAACTGACCTTGGATGTTGGGTGAGGGGGGTCATGTGCTGGTTGAATCCTGTCAGGTAGTCACAGCGTTCCGTGTGTACACACACCAGTAGCACCTCTACTGGCCAGTGTGTCACCCTGTAACCCTTGTCAACCCTGCAAAAAATTTGGTTTCTGAGGGGAAAGTCATAGACATGAGAACCAGTTCTTTGGCTTGTGTGTAACGTACCCGGTGTTTCCACAGGGGCACCACAAAAACCGCGTGTGCCCGGTCCACCTGGTTTATTTGATCACTTCAGGGATCTTGTCGAATGGTGGGTTGATCCGCAGGAGGCTGCCTTGCCAGCTGTTTTGGAAGGTATCTGTTCCGTGGGAACTGTCTGGTCCCCACCAGTGCGAGAACCGTTTGTCCTGTTCTGTGGCGAAGGCATCCACCTGTGGTTGCAACCCGGAATGTGAGATGATTTGTTTCGCAAAACTGTCCTGCACGTAGTACTGATTGAGGATCCAACGGGAGGCTGCCCGCCTTAACCCCGCATCTAGCCTCCTCCCATGGCACCTGAACCTTTGTTTTTTGTCTTTGTCTGTTTTTTTTCTTACTGGTTTGAACCCCTGGATCCCTTCCCTCCCTCCGTTCGCTGTTTCTGCTGCCGTAATGGCTCCTTTCTGTCCCTCTGTTCAGATTCTTTACTCAGAGGGTCGCCGCTCTCGTCCCCTCCCTCAATGCCGCAGCCATTTCACTTCTGCCCTTTGGGCAGCAACCTGCTGTCCAGTCTGTGGTGCTCCCGTTTGAAATGTCCTGGCTGTTCACAGCTAACACCGTCATTCATCACGAGGTGGTACGTATCTGGGCTGTCCGGCTGTCAACTGCCAGGTCGGTTGTCCTTTTCCTGAATTTCCCTTCCCACTCCCCTTCCTGGACCCTTTTTCCTTGCCTTGGTCATGATACGAACCCTGTCCCCTGCCTTTCACTTTCCCCTTGCTGTGATCCACAGTGGTCCAAGCTGCCAGTTTTGCCCCAGATTTTGACTCTGACCCTGATTGTTGCGGGCTGGGGCTGGGGTTGTAGGGCACCCGGAGGCTGCATTTCCTTTTCCGGAGTAGGTGGTCTGGGTTTTGGGGAATTGGAACGGGAACGGGCAGGTGGGGGTGTTTTGCTTCTGGGTCGAGAGGAATCAGTTTCCTTCACCTCCGGAACATACCCCCTTTTTGTCGGTGGATTTGGGTCGGTGTACTCATGGCTGGTTCTGCCACCGCTCGTAATTCCTTCAGAACCTCTCAGATTGTTCCTGAAATCTCAATTCTGTTCCCACTTTCTGCAAACGTTTTCCTCCAGGTACAGCTTTGTCTGTACCACCGTGAATCTGTGCCGTTTTTCATCATCAGCAGCTGGGATGCTCTGCTGCTGTTCCGGCTGATGCTGAAATCGGTTCCATCGGCAGTCACGAGGAACCTTTCGTCAGCCCCAAGTGTGTCTGCCACCACTCTTGTTACGTCTTCCCTGGTTGCGACTGGGAACCCTGGTACGTTCGTCAGCCCCTTCAATTTCAGGGTGGTCTGTCTTTATTCCTTCTGTCTTGTTCACGAATGCAGTCTCTGAACATCATTTCAGGCATCCGTTCAGCGACTAATCTGTATTCATCGTCTGCGGAGGGGTGTTCCAACCGACTGTAGAGCGGTTTGAAGCGTGCTTCAAACTCCATCCATGCCCCCAGAGTCGGATTTCCTTCGCACCTGGGTTTCAGGTTTTTCAGCTCCTCCTTTATTGTCCTCCTGTATTATCCAGTAGGGTGTCCCCTTCGTGCTTTTTGGCAAAGCCAATTCCAAAATTCCTGATACCTGATTTTTTCTGCCCGTTCTTTTCGTCGCTGGAGCTCCAGCCGGTCTGTGTCTTCAAGGCTTCCCTCCAAAGTTGTTAGTTTCATGTCATCTGTGATGGGTCCCTGTCTGGCTGACTATCGTTTCAGGTAAATGGGAAATTTCACAGAAAAATCTGCCAAATTTCCTTGAAGGAGTGGTCTGACCAGGTCTTTTGTCATGGCTGCACCCACTGGTCCCATTCACCAGCCCAATGGAGGGGACAGCCTGTGCTGCCACTGGGGCGACATCCGTTTCTGTCCCCACATGAAAAATGGGTGTGTAAGTGCTGCCGAATTGGGGGCCTGTTGTGCTTTGTGGTCCTGGGTTTTCTTCTGTCACCCATGTGACCTGATCCTGCGTCCGCGGCTGTGAGATCTGGCCGTTACCTGTGTTTCCCCATTGCTGGCTCTGATGTTGCATCATGTTTTTTGATTTCCAAAGGCTCCCTCTCAAGTCGTTGCTGGTGTTGCAGCATTTGGTCTGTCGGATTAAGTCGGCGTTGAATTTGTTGGGCGTCGGCTGAAAGTTCAAACATAGGTTGGTGTTTGGGGGGTTGGGTCTTTGACACGGGGGGGGGACCTGTCGGATTTAAAGTTCTTTAAAGTCTTCTTAAACCGTATGAACCATTAGGGTTTTTAGGTCAGAGAGGTCCCAACCCGCACCTTGCACAGGATCTCTGGGTCCTCGGGTCCCCTCCTTGAGCTGTCCTTGGGGCCCTCGGGTCCCCTCCATGGGCTGTGTTAGGGGGCTTTGAGGCCGCCAGACCCCTATTTGAGTCACTGGCAGTGGGGCCGAGGCTACTGGCTGTGGGGCTGGGGCTGCTGTCTGGGGTCCCGCCAAACCAATCAGTTCAGCCCAATCCTCCGGCTGGGGTTCAGATGCCAGCCACGACCCCGTGCTGGCTGTGACTGGGCCTGCGCTTTGCTGTCTTGTTGCAGCAGGTGGCTGGGGTTCTTGGGTTTGCCCCTTCCCGTTTGGTGGTTCCGTTGTCTGTCTGGACACTTGGCCCACTGGCCCAGGGGCTGGGGTTTCTGGGGTTTTCCCGTCCCCTGTTTGCGCCGGTCGCTTGGAGAGCTAGATACTGCTGAAAAAGAATAGAATTGGGATTTTTCAAAACATTATTTTGTCTGTTCCGTCAGTTAAGTCAATTCATTAAATCTTTTTTTTGGTGGCCACCAATTTCGTTTGCCACAGTTGGTTCTGACTGTGGAAATCGGCAGTCAGCGATATGCACCGCTGCTGCCAAATTCCGGAGCCTTGCGTTTCTTTCAGTGTTATTCGTGTGGTCAGGACTGTTAGCTGTGCCTCTAACCGTCCCACCTTGTTTACCATCTGTCCCTGCGGTGATGACATGTCGATCCACCTGGCCTGGTTCCTGGCTTCCTGCGACCCAGGCTTTAAAACCCCCTTTTGGAATTCCCCCAGGACGATTCTGAAAGTTTGGGCCGATTCCTCCACTTTGTGTCCCTACCCGGTCATTTCCTGGTTCAGGGGGTCAGATTTTCTTTTGTTTCCATTGATAGTGGCCAGTGTTTCCACACGTCTGGTCAAGGTGGTGACTTCCTGCGAGAGTTTGGTTATCTGCTGTTCCAGTGTTTTGTCCCGTTGCCCCTCGACCAGTTGTTCCACCCTTGCGTTCAGGCCTTACATTGCGTTGGTAAAATGTTCTTGTGTTTGATGAACCCTGTGGTTCAGGTCTTTCATCGTCTCTTCACAGTTGCCTGCCAGTGTCCCAACCCGGTATTCCGTCTCTACTTCACGTGAATTCACGTCTCGTTGATTTTCAGCCAACCCAGCCATTGTCTTTTCGACCACCTGCATCCGCATGTGCAAATCTTGTATCACCAGCTCGTTTTGTTTCTGCTGACCGAGTAATCCTATGAGATGTTGCCCCTGGGTTCCTGCACTTCCCCCCTGCCACTAGAAGCACACCCTAAAACCCGTTTATTTCCTCGTCCAGCAGACCAGCCATCCCCTTCAGGTCCCGAATCTGTTGTGCCAGGTTCTCAAAATGTGTCTGCTGCATCCGGGTATGATTCGTCATCATCCCCTCCAGGTTTTCTGTAACCGTGGCCAGGTTTGTGGACAGTTCTTCATACCCGCCTTCTGTTCGCCACACCAACCCTTCTGTACGTTCCCCCTGTGTCGCCATCTGCTGTTCCTTGCGTGTGAACTGCAGCTCCGTGGTGTTTTGAAGTCGTTGAATCACCTCTGTGGTTTCCTGATTCACAAACTCAGTGGCCCGCCTGAAAGTTTGGAATTCCTGCTGGAATTCCGTCATCTTCTGTACGAAACCGTACAACCAGTTTGTGTCGGCGAACCAGTCGTAATGTTCTGGTTCCGTCTCAGGTTGCTCCACCCCTGCACCGTTGGCCTGGAAGCGGTCTTCGTTCGGGCTCTGTCTTGCTGCTTCGAAGCTCAACAGCTGGCTCTGAGTGTCTGCTCTGAGTTCCGGGTGGTATGTCAGCTGCAGCGGCTGTGTGTCTTGCTAGATGTCTCCTAATTCGTCGTCTTCGGTGTCTGTGAACTGTATTGTCCCTGTTTCCTCTTGAGTCTGTGTCTCATGGTTCTGTTCCCCGTCTTGTTCTATTTCAACCATTGAAATTTTCATCGGTGACAATTGTGCAACGTCAACGTCGCACACAAGGATCCTGGCCATGTCTGTGTCGTAACGCTGTTGTTCAGGTTCCCGATTCCACTTCAAGTTGTCTGGCGAAGTCGTTGTGGATTCTGTCATTGAGATTCCTTTTGCTGGGTCATTGAAATGGACATCTGTCTCTCAACCAGCCGACGTAGCGACTCCTGATGAGACAGATTCCTGTGCTTCTGTGGTATTTTCCTGTTGTTCAGTCCAGCTGCCTTCGGGAGAACTGAAAATTGCCAAAAACCTCCTGCTGCAATTCGTATGACGGAAATGCAAAGCGAACCGACGTGCTTGTCCACAGCCAAGTCCAATTACCAACACCTCGACGCCAAATCACACACAGGGGAGGGATTTTCCACAGACAGAGGTGCAGCAGCCAGCGGCATTGCCACAGCCATAGGCCGCGATGACCACATTCGACCACCAGTAATTGAAATTGCCCAGCCATCCACAGCCACAGCAGCAGCAACCTGCAATGTGAAATCTTCTCACGAATTTTGCGAATCTTACTCCTGCTGGCGGCTGGAGGCTGCAATCTGCTGCCACCTCCTCCCTCTCTGGAGTGTTCTGGGCTTGGGATTTACTACATCTGTTTGAACTTCTCTGTCCCCGGTGTTAATGCCAGATGATGTGTCCAATCTTGGAGGTTGTGATGCCACAGGCAAGGCCATATCAGGAACATCCTTCGACATTTTTTCTCTTTTCAGGCTTGACTTCTGAGGTTTGCTGGTCGGATTCCAAATGCTCCTTTCAGGCCATTGGCACACTTGGTGGCAATGTTGGCTTGTCTGTTTGTACGGGAGGTGTGCTATTTGTACGAGATAACCCCCTTTGCTGCTCCGCTTGTTCCAGGTACGTGGGGTTTCCCTGTCCCGGCGTAGGATCGATCACCATGCTCAGTTGAAGTTCAATTCCCGGCGCGGCCTTTGTTAAAAAACTGTTTCATTTCCTGTCGTTTGGAAATATCTTTTTCTTTTCAGGGATGGTGTGGGGTGGGTCCTTGAGGGGGTCTCTGGCCACAATTCGGGTACACAACACCTGTAGGTCCTGCACAAAGCACTGAAACGTCTTCACGTCGTGGTGGGATCGCTGATCGCTGGATTGAGTGAAGCAGTCTTCGATTCAGGCGAATGCAGGAACCTTCTTAGGCACACCGGCAGCAACAACTCCTGCTTCAAACAGCACTTCAGACCCCAATAGTTGAACAGATAGTCAACTTCAAAAAATACTGCAAAACTTAGACCAGATATGCCAAAGGCAGATGGATAATCAGATTGAGTTCGTACAGAGTAGCGACAGAGCCCTGTGGAAGTCACTGGTTGAAATGTGGTCAGAGGTTAACATTTAGTTTGCAGGGGATTGTCCTAATTGTTTCATCATTGAAACTGTAGGCTCTTGGTTGTGTCAAGTCCCCTGGTTACTTCTGTGGACGCCTGGGTTAGCTTTTAATGCTAGCGCCTGAGGTTAGCTAACTTACTAGGGCACTCAGCAACCCTGACTTACAAACTGCACAGGGGGAAAATTCACAGCCAGAAGGACAAAATGAGCTGGTTCAATGGGCAGAATCCCCCCATCGTATCAAAGTGACTGTGAACTGGAGGGGGAGGGTGTGCAAAACCCAGATTGGTTGAGAGAAACGGAAGATTTTTTGATTGCAGCATGCTGGGTACCACCCAAAAATCAAAATCTTGAGCAAATCTGCCAGAATGTTCTGCAAATTTAAGATTTCTGATGCAAACCCTCAGCTGCACAGCCAGGTTGGAAATAAGTGTCCAAATTTTGGGACACAATTTCCACAGATCGTGAGGGTGAACATGTGTTATCGTTGGAGGACAGATTTTCAGTGAATCGTCCATTAACTGCCAGCGAGGGGATGCTAATTTAGACACAACCAGCCACTTGAAGTTTAACATCAGCAGTTTTAAAAATTGAATCTTCCAATCTGTCCATAGGGGGGCCAGCCGGGCTGGTTAATCATTCAGGGTCTAACACGGAAATGAGGGGGGATGAGGAAATGGAACAAGGTTTACCTGTTTTACAGCCCCACGGTTTGAACCACAGCCCCCCGAATCAAAATGTCAGATGATTTTCAAATCATTATCAAATGGTCAAATCAAATCAAGTGATGGGGGGTGGTGATTTTAACCAATGGGACCAATGGGCATGTGGGGTGGACTGTTATTAACAGCACTTGAGCCGAACCATTATTAACTGTGAGAGCATAATTCCCCCCAGGTCGTAACTAAGAATCGGCTGTCTGATTTTGAGAAGAATTTGGCCGAAATTAAAATGCCAGAGCACAGGCGGAACCTCTGCAATTCATCCACGAAAATTTGGAAAAACAGACGGCTGAAATGTGCAGCCAGCTTGAGCAAGAAAAGCAAAAAAAGTCAGGACCAAATTCAGCAATCAGTCAGCCAATTTATTTGACGTTTCCAAGATGGAGGGAGTGCAGTTAAAAACATTGCAAACTGCCACAAAAATCTTTTGGGGATCAAAGTTCAAAGGCAGATCGAGGGAAAATTTCATGATTTTGAGAAAAAGTTACGAGATTTTCTGGGCAGTAAAATGGCTCAACTTGAAAGCCGTGGAAATGATGTCCAAAACAAATTGTTTGCACCAGGTGGGTTGGTCGAGCAAGTTGGAATTTGTTCGCATTCTGTTGAAGGAATTGACAATATTCTCAGAAGGGAATTTTCACAATTTCACAAGCAAATTGTGTGCTATGCTCTGGTGTGGACAGAAAATTTGCTGAAATCGCTGCTGGGTTGAAAAAAGTGGGGGAGGAATTAAATTGAAGTTTCGGTACCTTAACGCAGGAAATTCGGCAGCGATTTGAAGCAATAAAGAACCAGAGCAAAGCTCTGGGGAACAGGGTCGCAGCAGTTGAGAAATATCGGGGCAGTAAGGAGGTGCGTTGGGATAAGGTTGTTGAAATGCTGGGAAAATCAGATGCAACAATTCAAAAGGACGTTAAGAGGGAAATGGCAGCCAAATGATGGAAACTATGATGGTGCAAATGACGGATGAAAAGCTGAGGCAAACCCAAAGGAAGGACATTTTTAAAATTGCAAAATGACATTAAAAATCCAGCAAGAGAACAATTTTTCACAGTTTTGATAAACATGCAGACGGATTTTCAGCGTGAAAAGAGTCAACGGGAGGTTTTGCAAAAACTGGGTCAAACTTTGCAGACCCTTTTGGATTCCATGGAGGCGAGGGATCAGTAAATTCAGCCGAAAAAAAACACAGCAAATGGACTCCAAGGCACCTGAAGTGGACCAGCCCAAGGCCAGAGTTCAGCCGAATTCTGATATTTTTGGCCGTAAGGGGGTGTCCCCGGCTGAAGTTTCCGGGACTTCCAGGATTAAGGGTGTGACCCCAATGATGCTATGTGAAATCTGGGATGTAAACCTGGGAGGGTGTAGACCATCAAATAGTTCACAAGGGGGTGCATTTGCATTAAATCAGTTCTTTGGCATTTCTGCCATTGGGGGGGCACCCCAGCTACAACCAGTCATAGGCGTTGGTAACCCAGCGGTGCAGCATGTGATGAAAAATTTGATCGCACCCAAAATTTCAGGGAAATTACAGAATTAGCAGCAGTTTTCAGAAGACTGGGAAGCATTTTTCGCGGTAATTGACTTCTGGAGGGAGGGCGGTCAGTGAGTCAAAAATTGCTGTGTTGGAGGATTGCCTTGAAGAAACGAGCAAAAAGATTTTGAAGCTCCATCTCAAATAAGGTGGGATCAATTGCAATGCCGCCTGGGGTCACCTGGAAATGACATTTTCGCAGAATCAGGAATCTTGGGCAAGGCAAAATTGGCAGAAGGTGAGCCTTTTAATATGGGCAAAGTAGCCCTTGAGCACTGGCTTGAATTTCATCAAATTTAAAGATGGCTAAGTGCATGGTCAAGGATTCCGGGGAGGGGGAAGCAAAACGACTTTTGTTGCAGAAACTTCCCTCATTCATCCTAAAATGGGTTTCAGATGAGAAGGAAAGGAGGCTAAATAATCAGCCAACTTTACGCCTAAAGGTGCCAGGGAATAGGAGTTCAGAAATGGTTTCGGAAAGCTTGGGGACAATACTTGGGAAAAGACCCACAAAAGTGTCGGAAATTCACGAGGGGGCAATTTGAAATCATTTTCTCTGACATTTATGCCTATCAAAAAGTCAAAAGTTTTCATGGCAAAGAATTTGATGATTCAAAAGCTTTGTTTCAGCTTCAGGAAAATGAACCAATTTTGACCACCGAGGATATTTTCAAACTAGTGAAAAAAAGTTGACAGTCTGAAACAAGCATGACACCTTGTAAATTTCAGTTTCATCCCCAGGCTATCAAGGGTTTAGGAGTTCAAGGTCAATGGGTGCTGAAAATCGAGAGGGGAGGCAGTCGGGGATTCGGAAGAGTTCACCTGGTTCAACCCCGGGTAGGGCAACAAAAGCTCCCCCAGCCAGAAACAAATCCTGAATCAGCGAAGCAGCAAAACCTGATCAATCTGTTGCGGTTTCATCTTCAAATGTGCAGCCATCAAGCAATTCTTCAAGGCTTCTAACGGTGGAGAACCCACCCAATGTGCAAAGACCGGTGGTTGGGCGGGGCACAATGGATCCCACCCCCCTCACATCCAACATTGCTGTATGTTGCCAGACAAGCCACGTGTGAAAAAACATTTTTCAGCCGTATGGCAAGAGAAGCCAATGGAAAGGGGGGATTAATCCCCAGGGACATG
>CAAHFI011183804.1:0-10415 GCA_900893395.1 Euglena gracilis
CATACGTCTCCTTTTCTCGTATGCTCCATTTGACTTGTCCTTTTCCGTCTTCACCTTGTAGCTTTCTGCTGAAGAATGCTACAGGGCGCAGTTCATTGGACGAGTTATGTTGACTCAACACACGCCGACAGCATAGTCTGCTGTCGACCTCCAGTACGTATGGTTTGTACGGGTCAGCAATGTCAAGTACAACGTTGTCCAACATCAGTTGTTTAATTGTCGTTAGCGATTCTCGCATTGTCATCCCATTGTATCTTTGTATTGTCAGGAGCGCGATTTTTGAGTTGTCGCGTCAGTGGTACCGCGATTTTCGCGAAATCCTTCATGTAAATCGCGTAATACTGCGCTAAACCCAAAATCCTTTTAATGGGTGATTGTCTTGATGTTTTCAGGTGTCCACTTCTTTATAGCTTCAAGTTTGCTTGGAGATGCTCTCCTTTGTCCGTTTTAAGAATGTGTCCACAAAATTTTATCGTTTCGCGAAACAAATGCATTTTCGCACCTTTGACGAAAAGCAAATGTTTTTGAAACGTTGTCAGTACGGAACGTATATCGCGGTAGTGAATATCAAGGATATCACTACCCGAATTTGTAAGTGGAGGAGGTGTGCCAATCAGCACGTCATCAATGTATACCATTGCAAACGGTAAGTCTCGTAAAATCCATTGTATCATTCTTTGGAACATGGCTGGGCCATTCTTAACACCCATTGGTAACACCGTCCATTGGTAAACTCCGCGGAGGTTACAAATGCGGTGTATGGTTGTGAGTCAGGGTGTAAGTGCATCTGGTGAAAACCATCCTCTAAGTCGAAAATCGACCAGAGGCGGTTTTCCGCTTGTTTTGTAATCAGGTCTTCGATAAGTGGTAACGGAAATGGATCGTCCTTTGTCTGTGAGTTCAAGTATCGGTAATCCAGCACAAGTCTCCACTTCTTCTCTCCAGAAGCATCGGGAGGCTTGGGTACACAAAAGCTTGTGAGGTCCACTCGCTTTTGGAGGGTATGATCCATTTTCGTTCAATCAGTTTTTCGATCATTGTATTGAGAGCTTGTTCTCTTTCGCCTGAACAGCGAAAAATTTTCGGTGCATGGGCTGTGCACCTTCTTTGAGTTCGATTTACAGACACCAAAAGGTCCGCGAATTGCAGGATCTATGTCATGGCATAGATAGGATGTTCTAAAACATCACTGAATTCGCGATTGATCTTTGTACATAGTTCTTGTGATTTGGGATGTTGACCACCGCTTTCTATCACTGCGGATAGTTGGTATGTTTGGTCATTCTGACCTTTCCCGTAGGAATTTGTCAGTGTGGTCAACAGTTCCGAATGCATCAAAGAAACAAACACGAAAAATGATTTCTTTCAATGGTGGTAACATGACACCACAAAATCTTCAAACAAGGGGTCATTCGGTAAATCCCACCACTGAAAAGTGACATACGTCAGTTGTTGGAACCATTCCGCTTCGGGATTTATAGGAATGAGTAGCACACCGCGTGCTTGATCCCGAAGGATCTTGTCAACAACAAGAGGGATAAGTTTCAGAGGTGGGTGTAGCCACAGGACCACATCACCCCAAAACTTATCAAACGCATTTGTATGGCTTGACCAGTAATTGGGTAAACGAGAATGTGCTTTGGACGAGAATGCGTCAATCTCCAATTGTAGGTCCATCGACTTCGCGATTTGCGCATTTTGGAAAACCAAGTTTCCAAAATGCGATATTGTCCAAAATTGAACGCATTCCAGATGCGGTTCGCGAAAACTGTCGCGGTTTCAGTCCTGTGGAGGGCTGAAACACAGTTTACCGAGCCACATCGGTAATGCGGTGTGTCCGAAGACACTTCATCAATCATTGTACCAAGTGTATCAGGTGTATTGTAAGGAGTACAATTATTGTTGGCATTCTGCCACTTGTATGCAGGGACATTGGAGGGGTTGGCATTCTGCCATTCGGGGTCAGGAGGTTGGCTTTCTGCCATTGGAGGTCCTCATGTCGATTCTCGCGATTCCGAAAGGGACGCGATTCCGCGTTTGTCCAGTTGTCGATGTACTTCAACACACAACGGGTAACAACCCGGTGTGTTGTGTTTCGTTCAGCGTCAGGGTAAACTCGGTATCGGTTCCGGTACCAAGTGTACTCTGGTTGTTGTGTAAAGCGATTAGTTTGGAAGGTTCAACAATACATCCACAATCGAAATCAGGTTGTGTGGAAATTCTCCGACAATGTGCGCATTGGAAGGAAGTGTCGGTCTGGTAGTGCATGTCAGTCATGTGTAGTGTGTGTATGGGGGTGTTGAAGTTGTAGCTGCTGGGGGTGTACAGGGGTGTCCGAAATCGACACACCTGGTGGAAAACGTAAAAGTTGTGCAGCTGGGCGGCTACTCGACACCGTTTCTTCAGGCCTTTGGGCTTTCACCTTGGAACCCAGTGAAACGTGGGGGGTTAAGCTACTCGCTTTCCCTACCGCATGGGAAACGTGCGGTAAAAGTGTAGTGGGTAGGGGGCAGCTTTCTCTTTACCCCTGGTGTAGGAAACGGTGTTTTCGGTTGTAGAAAACGTTGTGGCAAGGCGGGGGACATCTGGAAGATGTCTTGGGGGAGAAATTCGGTGGTGTGGGTTGTGTGCGTGAAGTAGTGCGCAAAACCGAGGGAGGCAGTCCACAACAAGGCGGTTCTGACGCAAGAACGGAAAACCCAAAATTACGTCAGACCCGGATACCCGATTCGTAACTCCAGGTACCCAGAAAATTTTGTATGTGTGGGGGCTGTGAGTGGTGCTTGGGGATGATGGGAGGAGTATGTCCAAAAAGCATCCCAAGTCACCACCGCACATGGGGCTGTTGTCAGCAGTCATAATTTTGATGGGGTACTTGGCTTTCACCAAGAGGGAGTTGGGAATTAATCCCGTTCGAAAGAGAAGGGGAATTCGACACCCTGTGTCGACCAAAATTTTGCATTTGGTAGAAAATTTTGTGTTCGGATTTCCGCTTGGACCAAAAGTTCCATGGGGGGTACGCAAAGTGCAGGATCCGGTGTAAAATTGTTGTCTCTCCAACTATTCCAGGATCCCGTTCCTACTTTGCTCAGCATTCCAGGCAGAAATTTGGAGTGGGGGGTGGGGGACCCGAAAATTTTCCGGGTACCGACCAAAAAGGCAGATGGGCAGGGAAAGTAAGGTTGATCAGGTCCTACTTCCGTCTGTTCATCAGCCCAGAGGTCCGTGCCCACAGACCTCGGGCTCCCTACTCCAAGTCCGATTCAGCACTTCGGCTGTTTATCGTTTTCTTGTGTGAGTAGATAGCGCGCAATGCGCGGACCGCATTGCGGTCGTCCTCCAACGAGGATTCGGAGTTCTCATCCCCCTCCCTGCCCGAAGCCGGGGTTCCCTCCTCTAAAGAGGAGATTTTGAACCCGACCTTGTGTTTGTTGTTGTGTTTTGTATCATTGTGGTGACGTTGGTTCGGGCGGGGAGAGCGAGAACGGTAACATTTGGACGAATGTGGTTGTGTGATCCACAAAGGGAACACTTTTGTCGGTTTTGTGACTTTTGTCGTTTTGTGATGGGCTTTCACCCCTTGGAGGTCTTGGTGAACGGAATCCCGTTCGACCAGGTTGTTGTAACCGGTTTCCCGGATGACGATCGCGAAGAAGATGATCCACTTCGCGAACGTGATCGCGATGAATCGCGATTTGTATCACGTTTGTAAGGGGGTCGGGGTGATCGACCACGAGGTGCGCGATCGCGTCCGCGGTCGCGGAACGGTGATCGGGACCTTTGTCGATAACCCGAAGATTGTGATTGTCCAGATTTGTGCGAATATCCAGAGGAGCGAGCTCCGCGAGGATTGTGAACCCTTGGACTCTGATACCGCTTTCGCGTATCAGGGTGGGGGCAGTCACGGGACGTATGCCCCGATTTGTTGCACAAAAAGCAAGTTTTGTCAGAAGATTGGTCAGATGAGCGCGGATAGCGCGTTTTTGTGTCTCCCCTTGGGGAGTTTGTATGTTTACCGTATCCCGTGGGGATTTTGGAGAAGAAGTCTTTTGTAGGGCACTTACCGTACCGCTAGGGAGACCAGCGGTAGGGTGGTGGTGTAAGCCGATTGTATCTGTCCCAAAAGTTGTGAGAGTTTCATTTGTTTGGAAACATAGTTCCATCGTTGTTCAAGTGTGAGTTTGTTGTCCGCGAGTTCCTCGCGGTGGATGTCCTTGATAATTGTAGGAATGAAATGGAGGAGAACCGCATCGAATTGTTCTTTCATTTGGTTCTCTCCCAGTTCATCAACCTCAGAGCCAATCCCAACCATTTGGAATACCAAAGGTCGATTGACTTCCATTTTCGGTCAGTTGGGCGAATTGCCGCCATTTTTTCTCCAGCGTAATTCGCGAAATTAGGCTTGAACAGGTTGACGCATATTGGTCAACCAGTTCATCAAAAGTAATCCGATTCCGGATCACAAGTTGTCGGGCGCGATTTTTTTCCTTGGGAAGGCAATCAATGAATTCCATCTTGATTACCTCAGGGTTCCGTCTTGGGTTGGACCCTTCAAGTCCAGTAGTATGTCCAGTCGCGCCAAAATTGTTTCCAAGTTGTGGGATCTCCGTCCCATTGTGGTTTTACCTTGTTGGCAATTGTAATGGTACCTTTGAAATCGCGTTGTGGACCGCGATTTCCATCGTATTGTTTTGTGGGTTGTTGTGGTGGCATGCGCGAATGCGCATCCAGATGGTACTCATGGTACCGTAGGTACCATGGGTATTTGGTACATCGCAGTTCCGCGAATTTATGGTTGTGTTTCGCGATTCCGCGATTCGGATTGTAAAGGGTCGCGATTCCGCGATTCGGGGTGTGGTAACATACCAGGGGGTAGGAATCCCGTTGTTCACCCGCAAATCGGGGAACCGCGGTAAATTCCGTGTTTCGCATTCGCGATCCATGGCCAATACCCGGGGTAGGGGTATGGCTCATACCGCGAATCAGTCCCGATTCGCGAATTTCTTGTTGTAAAACCGGAGGATTCGCGGTTTTTGTGGTAAAAACCGGTTCCTCATCCGAAGATTCACCCTTAGGGGGGGAATCTTAAGTTGTGGTATAAACGGGCGATTGTAATCGCGATTGTAGGCATGTTCATGATCATGTGCATCCGTGGATGCTTGTAGGGCATGCGCATCGAAGATGCTTGTAGGGTGCGCATACTGCGCTTTTGGAAGGATTGGCATCCAACGAATCGCGAATTTGATGCACAAAGTCGCGAGTTGGATGTCGGCATCCGAAGATGCTTCGGTTGATGCGCGAAAAGCGCGTTGTGAGCTGGAAGTTGCATTTTGACCACCGAAAACACGGTTTTCAGGGGCAAAGTGCGGGGGTTGCGGATTTTGCATGAATCTCATCCAAACTCAATGCAAAATCTTGGATACTTTGTTCCAATGAACCAACCACTTGGAAAAGGTCCGAAATTCGTTCAACATCACACTGCAAACGCTTAATACGTTTGCGGTATGAGGGTAACTCATCCAAAAGTGGTAATTTGTCAACAATGGAGTCAAAATCCGCGAAAGCTTTGGAAAAGTGGTGTCCAAGAATTGGACCCGCTTAACCAAAGTTTCCATTGCGGTTGTAAGGCGTTCAACCGATTCTCGGTTTGTGGGGTTGTGGTACCCAACGTGGGTTGGGGTACCCCTACCGCATTTTCAGCGGTTTTGTCATCCATCATTGTAGAAAGTCGGTTCTCCAACACCGAAATTTGTTGTTTTAGTGTGAGAACTTGTTGGGTGACCGAATTTTCGGTCCTCATCAAGGTTTCACAAAATTCTTGTAAGTTTTCCTGATTTTTCGCAAGCATTTGGTCGTAAAATGTGCGAAAATCAAGGGGTAGTTCGACTTCGCGAACCGTTTGTCCATCCGAGATGGTTGGAGTCCGGAGACCCTTGTAGAAAGTGTTTGTACGCGTTTTTGTAAATGGGAAGTGGTGGATTGTAAGGTTTTGTGTTGGGTATTCAAATCCGCAAGCGCGGTTTCAATGCCGGTGATATCCGGAATTGATTTTGAATACCGTTGCACCGTTTGTGCAAATCCGCAAACGCGGATTCGATTTTGTTCACATCCGCTTGTAACTGATTGTGCAAATCGGTTACAGTGGATCGTAGTGCTCCCATACTGGGATTTTTGGTGAAGTTTCGCAAAGCGGCGTTGTAAGTCCCCAATTGCAGTTTGTAGTCCCGAAACATCCGCAAAAGCGGTTTTCAGGTCTGCAAACGCATTTGGAGGTCCGCATCGCGTTTATGGTAGTTATGACCGTTTCTCGGTCTTGGAGTTCCGCATTCGCGGTTTGTAAGCTAAGAATCACCGCATCGCGGGATTGGAGTTCCGCCGTAGCGGTTTGTAGCGCATTGGAAGCAGTTTCAAGTTTTTGTATGTCGTTTTGCCACTTTTCATGGAGGAAATCTTGCCGATGGCACGATTTCCGCCACTTGAGTGTGCAATGTGGTCAAAGTTGTGGAAACTTCACCGCATTTGCAGGAAGTTTGTTCCAAACGAGCAATCCGCTCTTCCAGTTGTTGAGCAAAAGCTCTTTGTACATAGTTTTCGCGTATTTGTGCAAAATTTTGATGAAAACTCGCGTTTTCATCACCCAAACGCAAAATGCGTTCTTGGACTGTTGTACAACATTGGACAAGTTGAAAAGTGCTCATATGAGACATATGAGCCAAGTTCCGCACCCGTAGGCGCTTTATCCCGTTGTTGTAACGGGACTGCATTTCTTGCATTGTATAAGAAAAATTTTCCAGTTGTGTGAACAGTTGTTGTAGATTTTGTTGTAAATGTGAAAATTTTGCGTTATTCCGCGATTCCGCGGTGTGGAGGGTCTCTTGTACCTGTTGGAAGTTTTGTACCAAGGTGTTGCGCAAAAATGCGTCAAAACCTTGGTGGAGGTTCTGAAGGTCCATTGTAGTGGAGTTAAATTCTTTTGGCAAAATTGTCCAAATTCTTGGATATATTGCCAAAGGAAGTCCAGCTTGCCGAAAACGGCCTTGTGACTGTCTTCATCAAATTGTAGGACTTGGTTTAGTGTTTTAGCGCAATTTTGGACACATGCTTCGATGTGTCGAAATTGCTGTTGTAGTGGGTGGTTCTCCGGTAAATTTGCGACTACGCGCTCAACGGTATTACTGGAGAACGAATCCCGGTCTTCCTCGGGGTCATTGTCCATGGGAACAATGACACCGGCAGTGTCCGGGACCACCAACCGCATTTCAGCGGACCAAGGTAGTTCTGGGATTTCTCCCAATTGTGGAGGGGGGGCAAGTCCCGAATGGGGCTTACCGGTGGTAGGGCCGGGGGGGTTGGAAAAAACAAGGTGTTTCCAACCCGTCCTCGTAAGGGGGGGCTCTGTTGGCAATTGGGTGCCAAAAGGCACTAATTGCCAGTCCCGTTCGGGCATTCTGCCCACTTGTGAGTCAGACTCCGCAGAAGCGGAGGGGGTCCGTAGACCCATTGTAGGGTTATGTTGTACCGCAAATGCGGCTGTTTTAACGGTGGGTCCGCGAATGCGGGTTGGGTCCGTAGACCCTTGGAGGGGGGGGCACCGCCGAAGCGGCTTGGGTCCGAAGACCCTTGGAGGGGGGGGCACCGCCGAAGCGGCTTGGGTCCGAAGACCCTTGGAGGGGGGGGACCGCCGAAGCGGCTTGGGTCCGAAGACCCTTGGAGGGGGGGGCACCGCCGAAGCGGCTTGGGTCCGAAGACCCTTGGAGGGGGGGGCACCGCCGAAGCGGCTTGGTGTAGGGGGGGGCACCGCTATGCGGTTGGGTTCGAAACCCAGTTGTGGGGGGGGTACCGCCGAAGCGGCTTGGGCGTCCGCCCCTTGTATGGAAAAATTTTCCACCGCAGAAGCGGCTTGGGCATCCGCCTTGTGAAAAAAAATTTAACTAACAAGCATAGTTAATAGGTGCGTTTCCATTGTTCGCATTTGCGCTTTGCATTTTGATGAAAAGTTGGGAAAATTTTTGTAAAATCGTAAAAATTGTAAAAATTGTAAAATTTGTGTGAAAAGACCCAAAAAATAAGCAAAGGTGGGGGCTCAGAGGCTTTGTGATGCAGCCGTAGCCACTTGTGCCCTGAGACACCTCGCCCGTGCTTAGGCGCCCTTTTTCTGAGTTTTTCTTTGGTCGTTCGACCGTTAAACCTATTCTGCTACCAAGTGTACGTCCCACCCCGGCTTTTCTACTTATGCTTTCCTCCCGAAAAGCCCGTGGGGGAGTAACAATAAAATTTGCTTCCCTTTTCCCCTTTTGAATGCAAAGCACAAGCAAAGAGAATTGGTGGGACCGCAGTCCCTTATATGAAAGTGACTTTTGCTCTTTCGAGCTTTGTAAAAGAAAGAAATAAAACTTCTATTCAAATGGGACTTCGCCCTCAGAATTCTAAAACAGAATTGCAAAGCACCAAACCCTGTAACCTTGAATTAGGAACCAGTTACTTTCGCTAAGCTTTCGCTAGCTCTGAGATTCTCTCTTTGTCTTATGGTTTAACCATGCCACTGTGTACAGCCCGGCCGTAGCCAGATTGTAGGCCGTAGCCCATTGTATCTGGTACACAGTGCCATGGCAGAATGGCTGCCTGGTACACACTGTGACCCACTCCTGGTGTACGGGTTTTGCTCATTCCACGCACGAGCATGGAATGCTGGATTTCTTGGTGGAGACTCGGCGGAATCACCGTGTTTTCCGAAAAATTCGGTTCCCGTAATGGGAATGCTCCGAAAACTGGGTTTGGCGCGGGGGCAAGGACAATGGTGGCACAATTCGCGGAATCGCGGACTGCAACACAAGGGACACGGGTACTGGTGGTGCATGTGCACCCGGAGTCAGGTTGTGGAACACAATTCTGAGTCATTTGAGCAATGCATATACTGCGAATCACCGTGTGAAACCCGCTTTGGTTGGACAAATTGTCCAAACCACAGACACCTGCACACTTGCACCAAATGCTCAACAAGTTGGAGGTTGCCACAAATACGGTCTACCTCCTCCTCCAAAGCGCGAATATGCCTTGCGGCATCGGCGAAAAGTCATCCAATTGTGGAATCCTTTCAGAAATTCCGTTGAAATCTTGTACAAGTTTTCCCGTGAGACTCATCCAATGATTGGAGTTGTCCGTTATAAACTTTTACAGCGTTTGAGAGAATCTGCAAAGGTGGTGTACTCGGTTGGTGTGGTGGTTGGTGCAACCGGTGCAGGGCTATCCGACAATGCGGTTTGGGTACCCACGTGCAAATTTCCGGTTTGTGGATTATCCAACAAATTCGCTCAATCCAACCTGGTAATCTCACCTTGTGTGGATCGGGCATTCCGATTCACCGATTCCTCAGGCCATAAAGGCTGTTGCAGAAACCTTGCAAGGTTTCCTGATTACCATTGAGCATTTTGCCATAAAACGCTTCGAAATCAGGGTTCTCGGTTAATCAGGGAACTGGAACCTGCGGAGAGAGACTGCATTTCCGTTACTTTAGTAGACACCGATGCATACCGGGTCTGCAGTTTCCCCAATTGCCGTTTGAATACCGCTAATGTCGGGGACTCGGTGGGAAAGTTGCGGAATAGCTTTGTTGCAAGCCCGCAATGGCTGAGTTAATAATGCCAATGTCGGATTGCAACTGCAACTGCGGGGAATCCTGCCGTTTGTGCTACCTCCGCCATTTTCGTGATCAGACTGGATAATCCAACCTGATGTCGCATCAAAATAGCAGGTTTTCTGCTCCAAACACAGTAATTTGTTCCTCCACTGCCGAACATACATGTGGGGAACAAATCCTCGTTGGCTTGTGACTAGAATTGCCGAAACTTTTCCGTTTCATCTCACAACTGCATGATGCGGTGTAGTGATTCATGAAAAGTTGCGGATACGGTGGTGAAATGGTCCACAGACACAAATCCACCAGTGCTGGTTGTTGCAGACGAGGAAACTCGTGCATGCAACTGTTGCTGCAAAAGCAACAACAGGATGAACAGGACTCCGTTTGTCCCGTTGTAGTGGTCATGCAAGTGCAGACACTTGGAATACTTCCGCGTTTCCGCTTCATGCATGCATTCACTTGTTTGCCGGAAGTTTTTGCGGGGTTGTTTATCACATTTTGTTAAAGGTTTCCCGAAAGTATGCAAGGTCAATACCTGCACTTTCGAAATTCCGTTGACAGTATTTACCAACTTCCTGAGCGTAATTACAGCAGTGGTTCCAGCTTGGTGAAGACATTTTCTGGTTGTCTTCATCAAACAGCAGCATTTTGTTCAGTGATCCCTTGGAAGCCGAGCAACGGTATCGTGCACATCCTCAGCATTGAGTGGCTCCCAAGTACCCTTCCCATAGCTCCCATGGGTTGGGACGTACCAGAGAATTCCGGTACCACTAGGCGA
>CAAHFI011183897.1:0-16223 GCA_900893395.1 Euglena gracilis
GAAACAGCCAATGGCTGAAAAACGTGCGGAATTCCGCAAAATACCCCTCCTTCAAAACCATCTCCACAACTGGAGTCTATTTCCGAAGCCGTGCACACTCTAGCTGTGCGACTACGGGAATTGGAAAGTGGTTTTGGAAAAATTTCGCAAGATTTCCGGTCTTTTCTGACAAAATCCCTCTTCTGGACGATATGTCCAAACACCGCAGGCGTATTAAGCGTTTGCAGGAAGATATTGGTGCAATCACCGATCATCTGAAAATTCTCGATGATTTGGAGAAAAATTTTTGTGACTTTACAGAAAATTTGGATCAAGTACACGCACAATTGCGTTTTTTACAACAAAAACCCGATACGGGTGTTGTAGGCACACTTGCCGCAGATTCCAGCTCCAAAAGCGCTAACGCACCTGTGGCAGAGCCTATTGGCACATTGCCACAAAATTACGATTCTGCTCATGCAGTGGTCCCTCCCCAGCGGTACCAGTCCCAATGGACCATTTTTTGGATGATGGGGTTGGTTTTCAAGAGAAAGCCAAGCGAAACCCTCAAAGAAATCGAAAAATTTGGGAATATGAACTTTGTCGCGGTATGAGCCGCACTCCCGCACATGGTATTGATCCTGAGATGCATCAGCATCACCATTCGCGCATTCGCGATTCACCAAGTTTGCAAGGTACCTATGGTACACCAAGTGGAATATTGAATGCGCATTCGCAAAATACACCCAAAAGTACACTTGGTGCAACCACCGAGGTACCCGCGCATGGTGCGGTTTTGCGCCCAGGCCCATCCTCCTTGAATACCACCGAAGGGCCATGGGAGTCTCAGAAAGATATCAAAGGAATCATCGCTATCGCGAAAAAGGTGAAGCCCCAATGGGACGGTGACCCAACAACATGGAAACAGTTTTTCCGTGATTGGGAATATTATTGGGATCTGAAAGGATCAACCCAAACGAAACCGGAGGTGATCAAAATGGAATTCATAGATTGTCTACCAAAAGACGAAAAGGAACGCGCCAGACAATTGGTCATTCGCGGGCGCATTTCTTTTCAGGATTTGGTTGAGCAATATGCTTCATCATGTTCCAGTTTGGTTTCCAGAATACTCTGGAGAAAAAATGGCGCAATATGCCCCCATGACCGAAAATGGAGGTCGATAGACCTATGGTACTCAAAATGGCTTTCTTTGGCAGCCGAAGTAGACGAGTTAGGCGAAACCCAAATGAAAGAGCAATTTGACGCAGTATTACTGCACTTTATACCCAAACTCATCAAAGAAATTCACCGCGAGGAACTCGCAGGACATATTTTGACGCTCGATGAGCGATGGAACTATGTTTCCAAACAATTGAAGCTATCACAGCTTCTGGACAAATCCAGTCGGCTTATACGAGCCACCCCACAGCAGGAATACCCGCTATCAAGTCAGTTCTGTGAAAAAGTGTCACGCTTATCACATACCGCTATGCGGAATCCAAATTGCGCAATTCGCGCTCTTCAGAAGAATTTTCGGACAAATTGTGCTTTTTGTGTAACAAAAAGGGTCATATATCTTGCCATTGTCCAAATCCCGCAGCGCGAAAGCGCAACACAAGCCCAAGAGGATCAGCCTCATCATGCAGTTCTCGTTTTTCACAAAATGCGCATTCGCAAAATCAAAATATCGATCACGATCCACATGTTCACTGTGCGGATCCACCAACCACCCCTCACCCAAATGTCGCTATGCGACTCCTCCCCCAAGCCATAGCCATCGCGATATGACTCGCAGTTCAAAAGATCATACTTCAGCCAAAAGGCATAAGGTAGGTCAAAGAACAACCTCTATCGAGGATTATCACCCGGCTTCGGGCAGGGAGGGGGATGATACCCCACGTAACCAAAGGGATCATCCCTGCTTTAGCGCTCATAAATTCAGAGACGTATATGCGTCAAGAAAGTCAATGGCTGATATGGCCACCGGTTCGGATTTTGAGTAAAGACACCCGAAACCCAGGATGCGGACTACAGAGGCTACTAGAAAGGAGGTGACAGGAGTCATGACCCTAGTCATCCCCTGCCCAGTATCCTTTCTGGTCATCGTTCCAGGATTTTCCGGTGTCCCCGCTCAAAATTCTGCCAATTTTGACATAGAGAAGTTTTGTGTTTCCGGTTGTTGATGCATAGGGATACCCCATGTGTCACTTGTGGTTGAATGGATTTACGCTCCAAGAATGCACACAGCTCCGCAAACTTCTTTCCCCCCCAAAACTTCCACTACTCATCACTTTTACATACCGTTTTCGATGACAGCAATACCGTTTTCTACAACACCAACACCGTTTTCAACCCAGGGGTAAAGAGAAAGTGCCCCCCTACCCACCGCATATCCACAAACGTTCCACATGCGGTAGGGGTAACAAGTAGCTTAACCCCCAACGTTTCACTGGGTTCCAAGACGAAAGCCCTAAGGCCTGAAATTCGAATGGTGTCGAGTAGTCGCCCAGCTGCTTTCATTTTTCGTTTTCCACCAGGTTTGTCGATTGCAGACAATCCTGTACACCCCCGCAGCTCAAATTCGCATACAATTTTTCTTACACACTCCACCCCCCCAGACCAACATGCGCGACAAGGACAACTACTCAGCACCTCCCCCAAGGTGTGCACTCTAGGAGAAATTTCCACACAACCAACAACCAAACACAAAAGGAAATAACTGAAACCAAACTAACCACCACCCCGCGCCTATGGCGCCCCCCAAGCGCCTATGGCACCACACCCACACCCCCCGCCTTTGGCGCCTCCCTGCGCATATTGCGCAAAGTGCGTATAGCACAGACGCTGCGCCTATGGCGCCACCCACCCTCGCGCATAGCGCAAATCTTGCGCATAATGCCCCCCCCCGCGCTATATGGCGCCCCCAACCACCGCGCCTATGTCGCTCACACCCCCGCGCATATTGCGCTCCCCACGCGCATAGCGCTCATCGCGTGCATATTGTTTTGCACACCGCGCATAGCGCACACCTCCCCACCGCGCATATTGCGCAGCCCGCAAACAGCCCCCCCCACCCCCCGCCCCACCCGTGCATAGCGCAAATCTCGCACAATTGCGTATATCTTACAAATGGGTATCTGCCCAACCCAACCATATTTTTTGGGAATAAGTCCCAAAGATGTTTGTGTACATATTTCACAATGGCATTTTTGTTGTTGATTTGCAAACCACATGCTCAAAATGCAGATTTGGTTTACTTAAGCAACAAAAGTAGCCATCCCCCTTCTTTGACCACGAACTTGTTGGTCAAATTGGCGAACACCAAAGGTGTTTTGATCATTCAAGCGCACAATTGCGCTCACTTCAAAGTTATTTGCAAAAACACAAGGTGTGTGATAAGTTTTTGGGATACATTGCAAATACTGCATTTTTCCCATGAACTTGCACAGCTTTGTGAAGAACAGCTATTTTGTGAACAAAATGGCCTTTTTCTTATTGCAGAAGTGAATCCCGATAGGGAAATAAGTTGAATTCCTTGAGAAAATCTGCAACATAGTTGCCCCCCCCAAAAAAATGAAGAAAATTCATTCAAACATGCATTTTTGTGGACTTGACCACTTAGCCTTAGGTCTATGTGACCAATACACCTATGATGTGCAAGGCCTATGGGCCATTACCCATGGGTCCATAGGACCAATTTGCACAAATGCAAGGACCAAAAGGACCAAAGGTCCACAAATCCATATTATAAAAGTGAAAAGTCCATAGGACGTTTCACCTCAAAAAAAAAATGGTTCAAAGCTTCAAAATTCTGGCACCTCGTACCATGAGGTTTTGACTGTATGTAGTAGTGCGTATGAGATAGAAACCAAAAGTTGTCTTTGTAGAATAAATTATGGAGCTTATAGCAAAAGCTCACTCACACAGGCAAAAGATCAAAGACGTATCTCAGCGCCTGTAGCTGGCCGATAGGCCATGTTACCCCTCATTCGAAAGCTCGTTCGATGAGCCGTCCAGCGGTGCAAACAGATCGCTGTAACTCTGCACGGTACTCTTATTTGAGGAGATCGTGAAAAATTGAATTAAGCCCAGCCAATCCGGCCAAAAGCCAAATTTTGGGCCAGATCTTGTACGATCGTGTACCAGACTGGCAAATCAGCCTGAAAGGCTTCTATACTGTTCCCCACATCGTTTCTGATGGCTAATTACCATTGGTTACCAGATGGCTAATGGCCATTTTTTAGTACCTTTGGCAGCATTCTGCCCATTACCCCCTCTGTATGGGCTATTAGGCCTGGTACAGTTCAGAGGGCTATAGCCCACAATTTGGAGCCATTTCGACTCACTAGAATCATTTTTAGGAGCACTTATGTGCAAATTTTCATTTAAATCATTGATTTTCTGCAATTTTTGGTGATTTTTCCCTATTCTGGCACTCATATCCCTAATGGGAGTGACCATGAGGCACTATGCCAGAGTGGAATGCAAAGGGATATGCTGATAATGGCAATTTTTCCTTTGCTCAAGATGTCATAGACATGTTTTACTTGTATTTTCAAGCGTATTTTTGCTTTTTTTGCGATATTTTTGCACAATTTTACAGCTTTTTGGGTGATGTGGTGTGACACCCAAAAATCTGTAAAAACAACAAACATGCAGTGTTATTGGACACTCTCAACAAGCACTATGTGCACTTGGCAATTTGCAGTCTTAAATGACTCAAAATGCAACAAAGTTGCACTTTTGGTCAAAAATGCAACTTCTCGACGCAGAATCTGCATTTCTGCCCTAAATCCTGATAGGGATTTCCCTAAAAATCTGACAAAAGTCAGTATTTCTCAGTGGCATAGTCACTAATGATGAGATTTTGTCATATTTGCAGTATTTTTCTGCTTACCACACTAACGGCATTCTTGCCCCCCCCACTTTATTCAGTGGGACCCCTTACCGATATAATTCGGAGGACCCAATGGTCATCATGTGCAACACCAATGGTGTCATTCTGCAAGGTTTATAAGAACCATAGCTCAAAAATGGTGAAATCCAGCTTTTTGTGATGAATTTCACCGCACTGGAACAATGTTCCATCCTTTTATGTGCATTCACAGTTCATTTGCGGTTTTTCAAAGTGGTATAAGCCACACCAACCACAGTTGTTCTGTGAATTGGCAGCAGCCTGCCACAATTCCGCATTTTTTCTGCGGTTGTACACCTCAGTATGATCTTTTTGGCAATCTGCCGAATTTTTTTGATTCGGGTATACACCCATAGTATTTTTGTGCCATGCATATTCCGCAAGGCAATGTTTCTGGGCGATAAAGCCTACCCCCCCATTATTTTTGGCTAAGCCAACCCTTCAGCCTACAGGCTGCACACCCAAGGCACAAATGCCAAATCTACAGTTTTTAGGGCTACTGCCCGCTATTCTGAGGTATACGCCTCTGGGGTACCCCATCGGCACATCGTGTCCGTGCCGCGCTGCGAAGTCTTCCCCAGCGGTATAGGCCGCCATTAAGAAGACGCACAGCGCACAGCGCGCACACCGTAATAATAGTTCCCAACTTGTTACTTTTCGGCCTTAAGGCCCCATAAGACTGCCAGACAGCAAAAATTCTTTGTAAGGTCTTTAGACCAGCCCCCCACTCCTCTCCCCTTCCCCCCGGGCAAAATCGCTGTCGCCGGCAGTTGGTTTTGTAAATAGGCTTTCTTCCCTGTCAGGTATGACTGGCCAGGACCCCCTCCTTCCACACCCACCCGAGAATACGTTTTCCGATCATGGAATACACCACCCCAAGTGCCATAGGCACACCCAAACCTGGGAGGATGGGATTTCTGGAAAGAAAACCTTCCAGCCCCACTTTCCAAGCGGGCTCTTCCACTTCCACCCCTTTACCGCAGTAAGTAGTTAGCCGCATAAGCGGGTGAACTCTTTTGCGCGTTTTGGGTTTTTGGGTTCCCTCTCTTCCTTCCCGTTTCTGGTTTTTAGACCTTGTGATGGAGAAGCAGACCAAGACTATGCTTTCCTGGTGTACATTCCTCAGTCTCAGAGCTCTGCTTGAATCCTTGCTGGCCTGGTCCAGTAAGGAAATCGGGCAAAGCCCTGGGAGGGGGATGTGTCCAGGCAGCATGAACACCATGACTGTGCATAGCAGCAATTGCAGAATGTACAGTGGCATGCCGATAGTACCATTCCAGGTTCTGCAATACAAATTGCAGAATTAGGAATGGCCTATCCTATCTCGGATCTGCCTTTCCCTTACAGGTGGTATTTTTTTTTTCATGATTTCATTTGCCTGATCAAAGGCAAATTTTCGATTTCAACACTCCCGATAGGAGAATTGGAACTGAAGGTTCCAAATCACACCTGGTTTGCCTTGTGCTCTGCATAAGCCCAAAGGCAATAAAAACTAATAGTTAAGTGAAAGACTTTTCTTTTTGTTACTGTCCTGGTTCTGTTCCCACGGGAGGGTGTAAGTTAGGCCGACAGGCAGTGGGAATAGAGTCAGGGGACGTACACTCATACCAACCCCCACCTCCCATACCGCCCACTGCCCTTTGCATGTGCTGGCTGGGTTATTGGAAGGTTACTGATTAGGCATGGCCACAGATTAGGATAGGAACCTATGAAGGCACTCCCTACCTTTGGCGTCATTCCCTCCTCTCTTCCTGCGCCCTGCCCCCAGGTCCCACACTCTGGAAAATGACTCTGGCCATTTATTCGGTATGTGGGAACTCACTTTCATCCTGGAAGAAAAATTCAAAGTGCAAAAGATATTTCTCCCCTATCATTCCAGGTCACACTCCAGTTTAACCAACCACAGGACCACACACTGGCTCGCACAAGCTTGCAAACAAACGGTCATTCACCTTTCTGGATGCGAGGGGCTATGTGCGGTCATAGCGACTCCTCGCACACACTCCCCCCCTTTAGCGCTCAGAAAGACCTTGAATCCCCCCCCCGTGGGGATGACAAGAGGCACATTTCTCCCGCCTCGGCAGGAGGTACCCAAGGACCTGCCCTCCCCCAAACCTCAGGTGGGGCGGGACTACTTTCCTCACTCTACACATTGTTTGCGTGATGAGCGGACTTACCACAGGAAGCCTCACCCCTCTTCAGCGGAGTGGGTGTTCTTCCCGCAGGTTTCCCGGACCCCCCACAGGAAAGGTGGCTAATCTCCCACGACCATTCGGGCTTCGCACACTCTGGGGGTGAGATCCTGCTTTGTGTGCCGGCTGTTTTGTTGTTTGCGTTCTTTTGGCGGGGTGCTTCTTACTGCTTTTTGGTGCCCGAGTTGGCTATATTAACGTCCTTCGACAATCAGAATGGCAAACGTACGAAAAATTAACATCAGAAGACGAGAACGTGTTCAACAACGCGTGGACAGAACTGTTCTTCAACGAGGGCAACATGGCGAAACTACTGGCGTAATCGTCCCCGGAATCCCTCGTGAGCGTCATCGCGGCCGGCCAAAACTGGCTGGGAGGCGGATGGCACACTACGAAGTGCGCAACGAAGGTCCACGAGTTGACCCAGGTGGCGATGGTCTCCAGCCAAATCGGAGACTACAGGAATTCTTTCTTGTACTCGGTGGCGTTAGCAGGAAGCGTGGAGGTACCCTAATAGACTTGGGGCAGACAGCGGCGGACGTGGCGTTCAAGCTGGCTGATCGTTGGCTGAACAAGAGTTCGAAGAAAGACAAAGGATGACGCAGAGAGCGGAGCGGTCCGCGATGGAGGAGGACGGAGAAGACCGAGGAGGACAACGACAACGACGACGCGGAAGAACGGCTCCCCTGGCAGGAGGAACTGGCGCCACTGGCGCCAGAGCTGGCAGCGTGCCTTCGGCACGTCGAAAAAGGAGTTAGACTCCCCTGGAAGATGGTGCTGGGGAGCTGCCAAGGTATCAGGGGATAAAAATGAGCAGAGGATAATAATCATGGCTCAGACGGCAAAGGGGCCTGGGACAAGCAGCTGAAGGCATGGCAACAAAAGATGTTACACCTGGAAAGAATGGTGGCATGCCTGTACGGCAGTGTGGAGACAGACTATCAAATATTGGCACAACAATTGTTTTTTGCTGTAGCAGAGCTGGAGCAGACGCTGCTGAAGGAGAGGAAGAAGTGCAGGATTCCAGGGGCAATCCCAAGTACAAACAACGGGCTGTTCTCTAAAGAAGATTTGGCTGTGACAAAGCCCAATGGGCTCTGAATCAAGCAGGCTTGACAACAGCCTTCTCCAGACATTCTATGTCTCATTTTCTCATCCCACAGGAAACAAAGGATTTAAGTTCAAGCTTGGCAAAGGCAAAGGCTATGGCAGCCAATTCAAGTCTGGGAGAGGAAAAGGCTATGGCAGCCTGTGGAAGAGCCCAGGATGGCAGAAGGGGTATAGATCCCTGCTGAATCTTCCCTCTCCCCACTCATGTCCTCAGAAAAAGGCAAGGGCAAAGCCTGAAGCATCAAAGACCCAAGAAGGGGTGAAGCCATCAAAGCCAGACCATCAAGGGAGTGGGGGAGAGACCCCCAGCTGAGCTCCATGGCGGAGGAAATCCCCCTGCTGACCCCTGCCTGAGACCATCCCAGTCTGGCAAGGCTCACGGGGACAGGGGCCTGGCCCACAACAAACTCCCCCCCAGAGGAATGGGAGAAAGGAATCCTTCAGGGCCTGGAATTTCAAAGAAAGGCATGGCTGGGGGTGCCTCTGTTTCAAGAGACTAAAGAAATGTCTTCCATGGTGGCAGGAGAATGCAAATCAGTGGGTAGTAGCACTAATTCAAAAAGGTGTGCAACCAAGACCACCCCCTACCCATGTGTCTGTCAACAAGACAGCAGCAAAAGTCAGCACAGGAATCAGCCTGGCTCCAAAATCTTGAGGGAGTACCAAGAAAAGTGGGGCAACCAAAAAATTGCAAAATGCCCAAAACACTGCCCACCTCGTGCCATGGTTTGTGTTGTCCAAACCAGAAGGGGAGGGGTCAAGCATCGAATTATCACAGAATTGTCGAGATCTAAATCAATTTTGCTGTCCAGAGAAGTTCACTTTGGAAAATATGTCCACAATTTTCCCACTCTGAAAAAAGGGGATTGGGCAGTCAAACTAGACTTGAAAGATGCATACTTTCATCTGGGGCTGGAAAATGATTTCAAACGATTTGTCAGAATTAAAGTGGGATCAGACCTGTGGAGTTTCAGGGGGCCTGTTTTGGCCTACGCACCCTCCCAAAATTGTGGATGTCCCTAAATGAAAGTTCTGCTAAAACTGTGGAGGTCAAAGGGAATGCAGGTGTTCGTCTATTTGGACGACATCATTCTGTTTGTTCAACAGAAAATTTGGTGAAAAAACATTTGCTGCAAATGCTGCACACATTGAAAAGGTGGCTTTGGCTTTGGCTACCTTCCCCCCCCCTGACCTCCCTGGGCAGTGGATGAAAGAGACCCCCTTTGCTCATGAAATAAAGGTGCAAGAGCCACTCACAACTGGCCCATGTGTGCTTCATGGGGGGGGCCTTCCACAAAGGAGCCTTCCCCAACGCCCCCCCCCCACCAACCGCCCAAACTTCCCCAGCACATTCTTACTGTGACGTTCCTGACTTTTTTGTGTACATATGCTCACCTCTGCACAGGCTGGTCTTTGTGTCTTCAAATGGTCATGTTTTATGCTGCTGAAGTTTGTTGTGAAAGCGACCGAAGGAGGATTAGAAAAAGTCGACGGAGAGGAGAGATCAAAAAAAGATCCTACGCAAGCTGAGTCCAAGAAGAAGGACTGAAAGCTTTACAATTGGTAGCAGAGAGGTATCCTCTACCTCGACTTGCTGTCCTATCCCACCCGTGGTCGCCGTCGTCGGAAGTCGTCGGAGGAGCGACACCGCCGAGAGCAACAAGAGGAGAAGAGAGCCTCCGAGGAGCTCTGACCTTCCCTCTGACCGCCTGACTGGACCCTGCTGACCCACTCCTTTGTGGTGGCCCCCAGTCAAAGCTTTTTACTAAGGCCAGCCGGACAAAGCCCACCCCCGGGAGAGACAAAGAAAGAGAACCCTCTCAAGTGTGAAAAGCCATAGCGTGAGCCTGTGAGCCCACCGCCATGACTGAGTCACCACCGCCTGAACAAGAGCCTGAGCATCAGTCCACTCTACAGGACATCGAGGAGAAGCTGAAGGACCTCGAGCTCAGAGTCTTCGGCCACGAGTCCAAGGACTCGTCAACCCCTCTCGTTTCCCCGTTCACACCCCACTCTTTTTGGGAGAAGAGGATTGAGAAGTTCAAGGGTAGCTTGGAGTTGAAAGAAAGTTCTGTGACAGCCAAACTCCCTCCTATCCCGTTGCCTTCGTTTGATGGTTCGGACCTTGAAGCCTTTTTGAAAGAGTTTGAACGTTGGTTGCGTCTTTCCGGTGTGAAAAGTGCCCCAGAAGCTTTCCAGTTGGATTGGCTCATCCAATGTGTTGTTCCCAAGTACAGAAAGGTTGTTGAAAAGGTTGTTGAGGAGCAGCCCCAGCTTGACAAAGTGCTTTTGGCATTGTCCCAACTGTTTCCGAAGCTCGAGAACGACCTTACGCTTCGGGTCCCTTGACCATCTCCAGTCCCTTTCAGCCACCCCAGACCAGCCACAGTGAAAAGGTTGTTGGTTGAGTTTGAGGAGGTGACAGCCAGAATGTCAAAGGGAGCTTTGGGAGACCAGGAAAAGTACCTATACCTCTCCAAGAAAATTCACCCCAAGATGTTTTCTGAGTTGAGACAAGACAGGTACTACAAAAGGAGGACAGAAACTTATGAGGACTTGAAAGTTTGCTTGCTGGAAAAGGCCCAAGAAGATTGGTTGGAACGTCATCTTCAAAAGAAAATTTCGCTGCATACTCTCCAGGAAACACCCCAGCCACAAAAATCCCAAGGAGACTTGCCCATGGTTGATTCCCAGGTTTCTTCATCTTCCAAGCCTTCAGGGTTTTCCCAGGTGCAAGGCAAAGGAAAAGGCAAAGGAGTTTACCCCAAAGGCAAAGGAAGTGGTCCTGCCAAAGGCAAGGGCAAAGGCAAGGGTTTTTCCCATGTGCAAGGTGTGCAAAGTCAGCCCAACCAACCTGGACCCCCTCAGTTTCTGTTTCTCTTTGGTGCAAGTTTTGTGGAAGAAAGGTCATTATGAGGACAAATGTTGGACAAAACAAAAGGAGGAAAGAAAAGCCAAAGCAAAGGAGAAAAGTTCACCCCCATCCTCACAAACCCCACACACAACCCGATTCAGCCAAAAAGAGGAAAATTGACACACTCCACATTTTGAAAGGTACATCCCTCATCACCAATGTGACCATCAATGGGACATCCCTCAAGGCCATCATCGACAGTGGTGCAACGACAAGTGCCATTGCCCGGAAATGTGTTCCACCAGGTGCAATCATCAGATCGATGGTTGTCCCCATCCAAGTTGGAAATGGAGATGTCATTTTTTCGGATGGGACAGCCGAGCTCACTCTCCAATTTGGGGAGAGCATTTTGAAGCAAGAGGCGTTGGTCATCCAAACAAACGCTTTTGAAGCCGTTTTGGCATGGATTTTTGACCAATGAAAAAGTGGGTGGTCTTTTGACACAACCCCCCCTTGCAAGTTGCTCGTGGAAGGAAAAAAGTATCCTTTGATGGAAATGATGGTTCAAGGATTCATCGGATTTACCGACTCTTCAAAAGGGAAAGTTACACGCTTGTCCCCAATGTCAAAAAGAAGTTCTTTCTCGTTTGGAAATCAACGATTTTGACATCGAGGTGGACCTATTCGCAAACCACAGAATTCCAAGAGGCTCGGTATTGTACCGGGCGAACAACTCATTTTTCTACGATTGGAGTCGGATTGGAGAAAAGGAAAGTTCCATTTTGTGGGCGAATCCCCCTTTCTCGGTCCTCGACCGAGTTTTGACCAAGGTGGCCATGGAACCTCTCCGGATGGTTTTGGTTTGCCCGGATTGGGGAGATTGTTATTGGAGGCGAATTTTGGAAAAGCTTCCATTGCCCAAGTTCAAGTCCCCAATGGCATGGAAACGTACCGTTCCGATTTTCAAGAAAAAGCATTGCCAGCCCCACAATGGAATACAATTGTTTCGGTTTTGGATTCCAAGTCGAAAAGCATCCCGATTTCGGAGTTGGACCCCAAGATCGTGAAATGGATTTTGAGGAAATGTCGGAAATGGGATTTGGAGCATTTGGTGAATGAAGTCAAAAAGTACCCCAAAGTGAGTGTGGAGGGCATGGAAAGGGAGATTCAAGTGGATATTGATGAAATCCCGTTGTCTCCCCCCGTTTCACCATCTCATCCTTGCCCCATGATCTCTTTTTCAGATGGAGAAAATACAAGTGTCATCGAAGTGGGTGCGAATTATCAATTGAAGTGATTTGAGCTTCACCGAGAAGGACTACAAGCCACCAACAATGGTTTCAAATATTGAAGAATTGGAGTTCAATGGAGCCGATGGTATGGAAGTCCGAGGTACCCCCTCTTCCCCCTTCACCGTTTCGGATCGAGAATTGTCCAAGGTGTGTGAAAGGCTTTTGCAACAAATTCCCGTTCCACAAAAAGATGGTTTGTTTGACAAGGAAACCGAGAATTTGCATGGTGATTTGCAAGGTGACTAGCCCGTTTTGAAAAGGAACCCAATTGAAAGTGCTCCTTGAAAAGTACATGGAAATTTTTGGTCCTCTCCCGAGCCCCGGCATGGGTTGTCAACTCGTCCAATGTGATTTGGAACTCAAGGATGAGTTCAAGGGAGGGTGATCCGTGGCAAATGTTGGCCAATGAGCGAAAAGGATTCCATGGAAATTCACAAACAAGTGAATGAATTGGTGGAAAGTGGGTTGGTGGAGAGCTACCCCAAAGGAAAGACCCCAACCCATTGTTCTCCAACATTTTTGGTGGAAAAGAAGGAAAGCCAATCGAAAAGGATGGTGGGCCAATACAAAAAGGTCAACGACCATGTGAAAAGTCATTCGGCATTTTTACCAAACATGGAACAAATGGTCGAAAATTTGGCCCAATGTCGATGGAAATCAAAACTCGACCTAAGAAGTGGTTTTGGCAAGTCGGTTTGAGTGAAAGGGCAAAAGAACTCACCGCATTTGTCACCCCGAATGGTCAAGTTTGGCAATGGAATTGCATGCCTTTTGGAATTCAAGCCGCACCCGCAATTTTTCAAGAACTCATGGAAAGGGTGATTTCGGAAATGAAGGAAAATCCAAAGGTTGCAAATTTGTTGGAACCGAAAAATGGCCAAAGGAAATGTTTTGTGGGAGCATTTTTCGATGATGTCGGGGTGGGAGCATCGACCATCCCCGAACATTTGTTTTTGTTGGAGGAACTTTTCAAAGTGGTGAAAAAGCACAAGCTCCGAATCAAGTTGACCAAGTGTGACTTTTTGAAAGAAAGCATTGAGTACCTTGGTTTTTTGGTTCAATGGGGATCATGGAGGCCAAGTGAGAAAAAGATTCAAGCTTTGGTGGATTTCAAAGTGAAAAGTTTGAAAGATCTCCGTGCTTTTTTGGGAGCTTGCAACTTTTTTTCGTCGCCATGTGAAAGCATTCACATTTTCAAGTGCGGATTTGACCGATCTTCTCAAGAAAAATGCAAGATTTGTTTGGACCCAAAAAGAAGAAAAGCTCATCGAGGACATCAAGCAAAAACTTTTGGATGCGGTGCCCCTTGGGGTACCACGGTCATGTGGAGAAATGGTTGTCATTACCGATGCCTCCGACCGGGGGGAGGTGGAACGATTTTTCAATGGCAATCATTGGACCCCTCTCAAGTCCCTCAAGGATTCGCAACCCAAGGTATGTCCAAAGAAGGTGTGCTCATTCACAATTACCCAAATGAATTTCCGGTTGGTACCCATCGGGCATTGGAATTGGAAATGGTGCCCCACAAGGTCCGGTATTCACTTTGAACAAGAACTTTTGGCCGGTGTGCTAATTTTTTCAACGCAAAGTCGAATTTTGCAAGGTTTGCCGGTTGTTTGGTTTTGTGATCATGAGGCCCTCAAGAATTTCTTGGACAAAGAACCCCCGTGAATCAAAGATTGAGACGTTGGTTTTGTTTTTTGGGTCAATTCAAGATCAAGATTGTGCATACACCCGGAATGAAGAATGAGTGGTGTGATTGGTTGTCAAGGAGTCATTTTGACCAAAAGTTCAAGTTGAATTCGAAAATTTGGCAAAAGATGCATTCGAAAAGATGGACTCCCAATTGGATCTTTCTTTGCAAGTTTTGTCGTTTGAGATGAAAGACTTCAATTTTCCATTGGATTACCCATCGAGTGATTTTGCCGAGATTTGGGAAAAATTGGAACCATGGAAAGCTCAAGTCATCGATGATTGTTTGTGGTTCAAGGCCAAAGACAAACTTTTTTGTGAGCGAAAATTGGCCATCCCAAGGAAAGTCTTCCCAAGTTTCATCGTGGTTCATCGAGCTCATGGTCATCCCGGTCCCGAACGACGCTTTGGTCATTTCTCCAAAATTTCCATTCATCCCTCTCAAGAAAGGATTTGTTCGGTTTGTTTCGGAATGTTTTGGGTTCGTGTCAAACATGTGTCATGTCAAAGCCAAGTTCACAAGCCGATCGTGGACTTTTGGGTTGTTTGCCAATTCCTCCCCTTTGCAATGACATCATTTTTCTCGATTTTCGCCCTTGATGAATTCAATTCTTTTGATTACGCTTTGGGCATTGTGGATGGTTTGAGTCGGTTTTGTTTGTACCTCCCATGCCACAAAGAAGTGACGGGTGAAAAAGTCTTGAAGATGATTTTGAAAGAATGGGTGGAAAAATTTGGTCGCCCCAACGAAGTTTTGAGTGACAATGACATTCGCTTCAAGTCAAGTTCCGGTTTTTACCAAGAGGCCATGAAATCACTCGGAATCAAGGTTTTTTTCTCTTCCGAGGCATCCTTCATCAAATGGTTTGATGGAAAGAGAAAATCGTTCGTTTGTGCAAACATTGAGATGTCTTGTGCACGAAACGGGTACAAAAGATTGGCCAAAGTTGCTTCCGTACGTCAATTTTGTGATGAACAGCCAGATTTCAAGTTCGACGGGAATGTCTCCATCGGAACTTTTCCTCGGTCGATCTCCATGGAAATTCGAAAGTGTTGGAGAACCGTGTGAAAGCCCATCTGTCGAAAATTGGATTTTGGAACAGCTTTTGCTTCAAGAAAAGGCAAGTTTGAGGCTGAAACATCTCAGAATCTTGGCGATGGAGCGGAAAAACAAGGTTCGGAAACCTGCCGTTTATGAAATTGGTCAATTTGTTCTCGTCCACAAGTCTCGATGGCCCCAGAGAAAAGTCGAAAAAGATCGCCAGTCCATGGTTTGGACCCTACAAAGTTGTTCAAGTGCACTACAACTCTTTGCAAATTTTGGCATCTCCATCATTGGGAGGTTTGGTGAAAGTTTCGTTCTCCCAAGTGAAACACTGGAGTTCTGTCCATGACCCACACAATGACACTTCGTTTTTGTCAGAGGAGTGTGAGGAATTTGATGGTGCACAAACCCCTGCTTCATTCACAGGTCACACAGACGACCGAGGAACAGGCGGCGAACAGCGAGGCGCAAGCGACGCACACAGAGGCGCACGCGACGAACGCACGACAAAACCAGAACACGACAGAACAAGGCCAGAACAGGAAACGCGAGGCGAAAGGCCCAGAACAGCCGAACGAGCACGCGACGCACGGCCGAGCGCACGCGACGAACCCCCAGAAAACCAGAAGGACCCAGACCCCAGAAAGACCAGTTCCAATTTTCCCTCTCAGATGGTTACAAGAAGCAAGGCCCGAGGGCCAGAATCAAGTTTCAATTCAAAGAATTCAAATTTTGGAGTTGGTCGACCCATGAGGGAATCAAGAGAATTTTGGCAGAAAAGTCGGAGTTTGAGAAGGACACCTGGAGGAGAGTGGTCCAGAGGACCTTGCAGCAGGCTGCTGCAGTTGCTGCTGATCTGTTGAAGTTGATGTTCAAAAGTTGATTTGATCTTGCTGTTCAACTTCCACAAGATGAACTTCAACATGATGGTGTTCTGGGGCCTGTGGCCCCACACTGCAGCCCAGTGCTGCAGATTCTGTGCCTGTTTTCCAGTTTCACAGCCAGAACCAGAAAAAGTCAGCAGTTTTGCTTCAGAATGTGTTTCAGATTTGCCCAAAACAGCCAGACAGTTTTCAGAAATGGAGGCTGCAAAAATGGGTTTTTACAATGTTGAAGCCATTTTGGATCACAAGTTCAGAAATGG
>CAAHFI011185184.1:0-10892 GCA_900893395.1 Euglena gracilis
GAAAGTTGGCCCACTGCCACGAGAACCACAACAAGGGATGCCCTGAGCCGAGGGCGACAATTTCTCCCTTGGCGGCGGCAAAACCGCCCGGTAAGCGCACACAGCCTGATGGCATCATTTGGCTTCCCCGCAGGGGGGGGGCAAAATTGAATCTTGAAAAATGCGACACAAGAAACTGCAAACTTTTCCAAAATAAGAATAAGCACAAAAAACAAAAAAACGTGTTTGCACCCCTCCCCATTGGTCCTCACTCGGACTCCAGCCCGAACACACACAACACATCCTTGACCCTTTGGCGGCACATCTTGCACTTGAGGATTTTTCCTTTGTCTATTTGCGAAATTGTGCAAATTAACATTCTTCACCAAAATCTTCAAACCGCCGACGGCAATTGATGGAAAACAGCAAAAAAAAACGTGAATTTAACAATTTGATCACATTATAATATGTTTCTTTGGGAACTTTGGGAACATTCGAAGGAAAAAAAAACGCAAGTTGTTGCACAAAAAATTCAAAAAAATCGATGCAGAATCCATTTACGTTGGAAAATTTAAGGGGAGAAATAAAATTTTTCCTCAGAAAAAAGAATGAAAAGGACGCACATGCTACCGAAATTGAAGGGAAAAAAAAGCGAAAAAGCAAAAAAAAAACATGCATGTTACGTCCCCCTCTCCCTGTTATAACCCTCTTGGCCCACACAAAAAAAATGCTGCCCAGAATAGCTTTTTAGCATGATAACGGCTCAAAATGAGATACCTTGCAACCTAAATAAAAAAATTCCATGGTGACATTTTAGTCATAGGGGGGAACTTGTTTAGACAAAAATCTCCCGAAATTTATACCCACCCCCGACAAATAAAGCCTCCTTCGGTGGACAAACCAAACCAGGTGGTACGGACCGTGTGGGTTATTAAGGGTGCTGTCAGGTTTCACAGGATTGGAAAAATTTAGGGAAAAAAACACCACTTTCAACTTTCCCGGGGCTGCAAGGGCTGCCAGTACACTCCCCCAGGGGGGGTGGGAAGCGCAATATGGACCCCTGAAAAACGCAGTTAAAAACAATAAAAGGCAAAAAGAACCCAGAAAAATCTCAAAATCAAAAAACACAAAAAAAACAAAAAAAGATGGTTGCGTCCCACCCCTCCAGCCCGGGGGGGGGATTGGGCTTGTAGGGCTTGCCATGGGCTGCCTGGGAGGTGGGCCCCCTGCTTAGCCTCCTCAGCCGCCAGCTGCACCGCAACGGAGCCCGCGGGGGCCCCCCGCCGTTTGGCCCCCCTCCCCTGCCCCTCCTCCTGCAGGGGGCTCCAGCCCTGGGACGTCATTGGCCGGCCGCGGGGACCCCGGCGGCGCCGTCGACCCTGTGGGGCGAGCGGAGCCGGGTCTGTGTGGTGTGTTGGCAAAAAGCAATTCAAAAAATGACAAACAAGTTGACAAAAGGTTCGGTCTGGGGGGAGATTGGGGCCAAAAAGTGGAACCATTTTCAGGAGAACAAAAAATCCCAATTGCCCAAAAGAAAAAAATTCCCAACAAATTCAAAAACCACCAGGAAAAAAACACCAGAAACTGCAAACAGGCGTAAATTTTAAGTGCCTTACAAAACCTCAAAAACCTTAAGAAACCTTACGAAAACTTGCGAAACCTTATTTTGTCAAAATACTTTAGTCCTGGAAAATTTTTCAAATTTTGAGCAAAAAAGAACTTGAAAAAATATATCGGCAAAAAAAACAAGCCACGTCAACACCAGGGAAAAAATATTTCCGGCATCGCTCTACCCTACGTGCTTGGCCCGGAAAAAAGAAAAATGGAGAAAAATGAAAAAAATGAAAAGAAAAAGCAGAAAAGGTGTGGTCTATGGCTTTTTGCAGCAACCAAGACAAGTGGGCGATAAAAAAAGCGATAAAGCACAGCATGGAATCTCCTTGCAGGATGAAGGGTAATCTGTAGACAGATATGACATGGATATTCAACATGAGGAAGAAAAATAAAGTAAATATATTCACGCTGAATGAAGCAAAAACTTCTACTTGCTCTAGTTTGCATCCTGATCCCTGGAACAGATTCCCTGAGGGCTGGATGCACAGCTGGAGGACCTCGCCACAAGAGCACGTGATCAAAAGAACAAATGAAACACTTTTACAGACCCCGAACAATAATACTTTTCTCTGTGCGATCGCGCATAATTAGCCGTACCCGGCCCCCCTTGTCGTACGACCGGGTTCCTGTAACCTGCGACCAGGGGGGGGGGTCGTAACACCCCTATAACCTGTAACCTCCGACCGGGCGGTGGTCGTAAATGAGGGGGCGGTCGTAGGTAAGGTGGTGTTAAAATTTTCGCAACCTGCAACCTGCGACCGGGTCATAACACCCCCATGACCTGCAATCTGCCACGGGGTGGTCATAAGTGAGGGGTGGTCGTACGGCAAGGGGGGGGGTACCTGAAAATTTAACAGAGTCCAAGCTGCTCGACACCAACCCCCCTCTCTGATGTTCAACGACAAGGTGCCCGGTGCCCTCCGACTGGGGTCAGTTATTGGACAATGGGTTCTTTGGTCCAAAGAAAAAAGGTCCGCGCATGGGGGGTAAACAAGAAAACGTCTATTTTTTTTGCTTTTCCGCGAAAAAAAATTGCATTTGTTTTGACCAAAAAAAAAGATTTTGGCCGATTTTGGTGCAAGAGTTTTGGTCAAAGGTTCACGGGCGTGGAAAAATTGGCCAAACGTCTGAAAAAAATACACTCCAACAGGGGCCAGGGCTGGAAGGCCGGTTGGGGGGGGGTGGGGTCGACCCCCCACCCACTACAGCACCTGCACAAGGAAAGACTCCTTCGGTGCCGCAAGAGCCAAAAGAACATTTTGACCTAAAACGGGCAAAAACAAGTAGGCCTGGTGGGAGGGTCGGAACCCCCCACCCACCAGGATGGGGGTGCGGGTGGTCCCAAGGGCTGTAGGGGAAGGCCTCTTGGGGTGGACGACCCCCCCACCCACCACATATTTTTTAACAAATTTTCCGGTAAGCGAGTGAGTGAGTGAGTGGGTGAGTGAGTGAGTGATTGGGTGAGTGCGTCGTGTGTCTGTGTGTGTTGTATGTGCGTTGTCCGTGTCTCGGGTGTGATTAATGACTGTGTGTGTATATTTGTGTGTGCGAATGAGTGAGTGAGTGAGTGTCGGTGGGTGGGTGGGTGGGTGGGTGGGGCTGCGTCACGTGTGTGTGTGTGTGTGTGTGTGTGTGTGTGTGTGTGTGGTGTGTGTGTGTGTGTGTGTGTGTGTGTGTGTGTGTGTGTGTGTGTGTGTGTGTGTGTGTGTGTGTGTGTGTGTGTGTGTGGTGTGTGTGTGTGTGTGTGTGTGTGTGTGTGTGACCATTCCCAGTGCTCCGTTGGTGGGCGTGCAAAATGGCAACTCCGAAATGGTGCTTAAAATGTTCTGTGCCCACCTTCCCCCAACGCCAAAGAGTCGCGCAAAAAGAAAGCAAAGAGGTCAGAAAAGATGAGGTTCGAGCTGTTCGCCATGTGGTTACATAGAGGAGGTAATTGCGTTTGGTTCATGGGGATGGGCAGTGGTGGCGGTATGTTACAGATCGATGGCCCCCAGGTCATACTCGATGGTTGGAATGACGGCCTGGATGAACTTGAGGAAGACAAGCAAATATAAATCCACTGCAGGGGAGGAGGCAAAGGCACTTACCAACTGCCAAAAGCACACGGTGGCATTTGGAGGTTCACCAGAGCGGTTTGCCTTGCTTAAAAAAATGTGTACAATGGTTGGATGAACCCGTGTTGAACTACGTGTTGCACTACGGCTATGAATCCGGCGGAAAAGTGGCACCCTCAATGGCAGTCTTTGTGTTGAGTCTGTTCTCCACAAAGGCGGATTTCAATTAAGGCTTCATTGTCTGGATGGTGGCTGCGACGTTTCTCCTTCCCTCTCAATGATGTGTATTTCGTTTATGTTTAGCTCATTGGCTTTCCATTACGTTACTTTGGATCAAAAAGATGCTTTACCGAAAGAAAGAACCTTCATTGTTGAACTGTGTTAGACATCTGAGTCAGCACTGGGTTTTTATAACTCGTCTCAAAGCGGTTTCCCAGTTCCTTTGGGTTTGCAAAAAATGTGCGCGTTCTCCAGGCTTCTTTTTAAGACCCCCGGGGGGGAGGGGGGGGTCCCCCCCACCCACCCAGGGTGGCGCGGGATCCCCCGGGGGGGGGGGGGGCGGGGACCCCCCCAAAATCGGGCCCGTTAAAGGCAATTTTCAAAAATTTTCGGCGCTTCGCGCCGAAAAGGTATACCCAGCGCCTCCGGCGCGGGACCCCCCCCCGGGGGGGGGGTCCGGCCCGGACCCACCCACACACCCCCCTCCCCCCCCCGGGGGGGTGGGGGTCAGGTGACTTAAAAGAAGCCTGGTGTTCTCTTCACATCACACCCGTTGCGATAACTTCTGTTCCCTTACCGTTGCAATCTCCTGCATTTGAAGCTGAATGAATTATTCACCACTTCAACGACTTACTGTTTCGATTTCTTCTGCTTTGCAGGGGGACATCACTGTTTTTGTGTGCCGCCTAGGTAGTGCACAATTTGCCATCATGTCGAAATTGAACACATGCAATCCAAAAATATCATACACCCCCTACTTCTCGGGATGTTTCACCCCGTGCTTTTGGGCAGGGCGGGTAAAATTGCTGCAAGAAAAAAGGTGTTTGAATACTTTTGGGATAATTACCACCTGAGATTTGGGCCCCAAAAGACTGGCCTACGAAGAAAAGCACAAGGAGCTGGCTAAAAAAAATGAAATGAAACGTCGCACTAAAAGTTGAAAATGCACAATGAAGTGCAGCCGTGGAAAAAAAATCATGAATGCAACAAAACAAGTTGCATAGAAATGGAAAAAAAGATGTTGCAAACTGAGAGAAAAAATAACTCAAAAACTAATGCTGGGTGGAGATCGCAAATTCAAAAGTTCAACCGTGGAAAAATTAAACAAGATCACAATATGTGAAACTGAAATGATGTAGAAAACGCGAAACGCTTCCCTTGTGCTCAATAGTCCAGGATCAATGGTTGCCAGGGCTGAGCGTGGTGGGGGGTCTGGTCGACCCCCCCCCCCCAGCAGAGCACCCGGCATGGAAAAATCCCTTCGGCGCTGAAAGAGCCAAATGAAAATTCTGAGCTTCGGCCCCCCAGCGGAAAATCCTGGTGGGGGTGGGGTCGGAACTCCACCACCCACCAAGATGGGGCGTGGGAGGGGGGGTCGACCTCCCAACCAGCACCCATGCAGCCCCGGGGGGTGGTTGTTTCCGACTCGGATTCCATTTTTTTTCCAAGGATTGGGCTCCGCCCTTGCAGGTGGGTCGCCAATCCCTGGTCGGGCCGCATCATCATCTTCACCCCATCACTGGCGTCATCCTCGGCCCCAGGGGGCTGCCCCTTCGGGCCGTCCGTTTGTCCTTTTTTTTAAAGCAGGGGGGGGGGAAATGCAACTTGGCCCTTCAAATTATGCAAGTCAAAAAAAATGCAAAAAAAAATGCAACTTGCATGAAAACCTTGAGAAAAAGCTGGAATATGACAGAGCTTTGCTGCCTAAAATCAAAAAAAAATTTCCAGGGCAAAATATTTATGCAAAAAAAACGCAAGAAAAATGCAAAAAATTCCAAACATATGCCAACCAACTACAAAATTTTTTCAAGGGCAAAATATTTTATGTAAAAAAATGCAAAAAAAATGCAAAAAAAATCCAAACATATGGCAACCAACTACAAAATTTTTTTACAGGGCAAAATATTTTATGCAAAAAAATGCAAAAAAATGCAAAAAAATGCAAATTTCGGGAAAACCTGATTATGCAAAAAAATGCAAATTATGCAAGTTGCATCCCCCCCCCTGTTTAAAGCCCGTGGTGCCGGTGGCAGTAACAGATGCTTGGGATCAGCCACCTGATGGAGCTGCGGGACTACGGGCAGGGTGACCTTGGGTAAGACTGGGGGGGCCTTCGTGAAAACGGGGGAAAATTCAGGGGGAAAGTGTGGGAATTCTTATGGGAATTTGCGGAGGTTATATCATGTATTGGATTAACGGTTTTCGAGGCACTTTCCCTGGGTGTTTGCATTTTTGAAATAAATAAATATAGGTATGGTATTTTTGGAATTAGGAATTTTTTAGAACAGCAAATAAAGGTCATTGTAACACCCAACTCCCAAAAAAGAAGAGGACAGATATATTTTTCCGCAATTTCTGCAAATTTCCACGATTCTCCTGCATTTTTTTTTTTGCAAAATTTCCTTTTGATTCAGATTGTTCACCATTTCATAGGAAACAGCCTAAATTTTTTCCAGCTCCAAAAAAAAAAAGTCCCCTTGATGATAAATTGTATTGCTCCTCATGGGTGCCCAGGTGTCAAAATTCTCAACACTACAACCTTTACAAAGAAACTGGCAATTCTTCTGAGTTGTTTGAAACACTTGCTCAACAATTGCACACAAAGTGTTGCTTAAGGACCCCGAGGGTCTAGCCCAGAGGTTGGAAAATTTAGGCTGGCTTGGAAAAGGCTGCTGGCTGACCCCCCCCCTCAGCCATAGGGGTCCCGGGCTGGAGGGGGCCCAACTTGAAGCCAAAGAAAATCGAAATTGCAAAAAAAATGTACAAAAAACTGCCAACTATGCAAAAAAAAAATCAATGTTTTGGGCCCCGATTGGCCTGACCAGCCAGTTTGCCCATTTTTGACCCATTTTTGGCCATTTTTGTAAACCTTCCCCTCAAATAATAACCCCCCCCCCAAATAATACCTTCCTCGGGGTCTGACTTCGGCGACCGGGTTAATACCCCCTCCCGGTTTCGGGCCGAAGGCCCGGATGGACCTGAAAATGTAGGTAAAAATCACAATTTCTGACAACAAATTACGAAAAAAAATCGATTTTTCCCAAAGGTGTCCCACAGGCCGGCTGAGAAACACGCTGGCTGGAAAAAAGGTGCTGGCTGGACCCGCCACCTGGAAAACTGGACCCGGCGTGTACCCCCAAAAAATGCTCAAGAAAAGCCAAATCCAACTGGGTTGGCAATTTTCAGCCAAAATTTTAGGGTGAAGACCCCAAATCCACCCAAAAATGCCATTTTTGGCCATTTTTGACCCCCCATTATCAAAAATAGCTTTGCATCAAAATTTTTGTTCGGTCAGCCCAAACTTTATTCAGCGAACCCGGGAGGGGGTCCGCAGCCCAGCTGGGAGGCTGGCTGGAAAAGAGGTGCTGGCTGCCCCCCCCCCGGGAGTAGGGTGGACCCCTCCCCTCCAGTGGCTAAAATGAGCGTGTGTGCATGTGACGTGATTGCCATGAATAATTCTGTGGCCCTTGGGCACATCAATACATGCAACAAATGGCGTTGCTTAACCCCCCCCCTAATAGAAGCACGGGTGCGCTTATAGAGGACCGCTGCCTCCGGCGGCGGGGGGTGCGCTTCTATTTGGACCCTACCCATGCGATTATTGTTGATTTCCTTTAGAAATCCCATCAAAATGGGGGGTGTGCTTGTAGCGGGCCGCCACCGAAGGCAGCGGGGGGTGCGCTTTTATTTGGACCCTGCGCTTGTAGCGGCCCGTGCTTCTATTAGGGGGGGTTAAGAAAGTTTGACCCCTCCAGTGGGGTCCAGCCAGCCAGCCAGCAGCCTTTCCCAGCCCCAAAACCCCATCATCAACGAGGTTTATTTATTTTCAGTCGCACTTCGGGTGGCCGGGCCAGGGTTTTTATTAAGACCTACAAAGAGACAACACTTGTGCCCTGGAGGAGGGAATGTGGTTCACAAAAAAATGACGACAAAAATACGGGGAAAGGGTGGTGGGTCGGACCCTCCTCCCACTGCCCATATGGAGCGTTCATATGGAGGGATTCCCGTTCAGCCCGAGGTCGGGGAAGCCCCCTGCCCCTGGTACCGGCGTTGAGGCGGTCGATCATGCGCTTCATCATCTCCGCGTGCCGGCACGGGTGGATACTGACGCACGGCAGGCCCTGGTACGGGTGTGTCGTGTCACAGCGGCCGGCCACGGGGGGGGGGGGGGGCGAAGGGGCAAGCCGGCCAATACCCCAAAATAAAATGGCCTGTTTCACAATCAGTTGGTGTGGTGCAGGACAAAATCTGAATTTAAAAAAAACAATTTCTGACTTAATTAGCTTTAAAAAACACTCGACGTCTCCCCCCAGGGTCTTCTGACTCAAAAAAAGAGCTTGATGCTGAAGAGAAAAAACAAATCCAGGACCAAAAGCAGTGCCAAACTTCGCACAGAGAACGCGCAAGTCCGCCGCAGCACATGCCACCTGCCGCTGGCCTGATGGATGTGGTCTTGTTGGAGTAGTCGGAGAAGATGTCCTGGAACACCTCTCCTTGGTCAGGGGGCCCCCTCCTCGTTGTACCCAAAACAGCCACACCCGGGGTCTGGTAGTACTTGTCGTACGTGATGGTCCCCGCAGGGCCCCGAGGGGACCAACTCAAATAGCTACCTTCGTGACAGTATTAAAGACGATGGTCATGACGATAAAAATAAAAAAGCAAAAAAGATTTGATAAATTCTAAAAAAAAAACATCAACGGCTAATCAGGTGAAAAGAGATGATGATGATTATGATTATGGAAATATTAATTAATAAATAAATAAAACTTTTAATGAATCCATTCCAAAAAAAAACCAAATCAAAAGGAACTCCGAAAATGCATCACAAACGAGCAATCAAAAAAGTACCTGGCTACCGCATGGTGCAAAGGTCCATCACCGCCGCAGCCTCGCGGGGCCCTCCCAGGTCGTATGTCCGGGACTTCACGACGGCGTGGGCGGCGGGGGCGGTTTCGGGGGCAGGGCCAGGGTTCGATAGGAGGACAGGTGGGGTGGGTGGAGGTTCGGACAGACGTAGGGGGGGGCGGGATCCCAAAAAAGGCCAAAATTTTCTTTCTGAAGCGCTTTGAGCCGAAAACGTTTTGCATTTTCTGACGAATTTTGCCTACAAGCGGCCTAAGTGGCATTTTTCCGCTTCGCACCGGGCCGAAAATCAGCCACCCAGACCGCGCCACTGTACAGGAGGGGGTGTCCCCCCCTGGAAGTTCGGACCATAGATTCACTTAATGAACCCCGGGGGGACTTTTCCCCAGCCCGATAACCACCAACTAGCTTTTTTTCGAAAACACAGTCACCCACGACCCCTCAAGGGGGGGTCAACATCCCACCCACCCACCCAATCCAGCCAAAATCAGTCGAAAATACGTTAAAGAATTTTTACGGCCCGGCAAAATCTGACCTGTGGCACCCACCCACCTCGGTCGGTTGGGTCCTGAGGCCCCAACCGACCCACCCTCTCTCGGAAACCCACCCCTACCCCGGGGTGGGGTCGCACGGGTGTTAAATGAATCCACAGTTCGGACCCTTACTGTCCCCGGAAAAAATAACAACCGGAAAAAATAACAACCGGAAAAAATAACAACCGGAAAAAATAACAACCCGGAAGGCTTCAGAGCAACAAGGATGTCAATACGGAATTCACGAAAACTGGTCCAGGTCATCAAATCAGGTCAGCGACGTCAATATCTGACAGGTCAAAATCGCCTGCCAAAAAAGAGAAGAAAAAAATCTTCAATAATAAAACCTGTTGGTATTACCGTGCGGTATTTTCTGGCTGCAGCTTTGCACCAACTTGGCGTGCCATATCAGTTACGTCTTTGACAAAACCATCTTCATAATCCCTCTTCCGCTTCTTTGACGTTGTCTCACACGCTTCAGCAAATTCTTGGTCGACTAGTTTCTTGTTCACGAAGGCTTTGCTGCAAGGACATGCTTTTCCATGACGATTCTGAAAGGAACAAAGGGGTTTGCTCATCCATACTGGCCCCGCCACCTCAGCCAGGCCAAGTGAGAAAGTATCCAAAGAGCCATGGCGAAGGCGGGGCCTTTACACAGGAAAAAATTTGGAAAAATAACAACCGAAAAAAATAACAACCTGAAAGGCTTGGGTTGTTATATTTCCGGTTGTTATTTTTTCCGGGGACAGTAGGCCCAGAAGGGGGGGGGGGCTCCACCCAAGGAATCCCTCAGTTTCGTGCTGAAGACCCCATGTTCGAGATTTTCCATGACTTTTCGTGATTTTCGTGATTTTTCGTGACTTTTGTGGTATTTCGTGATTTTTCGTGATTTTTCGTGGTTTTCATGATTTTTCATGATTTCCACGAATGGTCAACTTTTGTGCTCATTCGTGTTTTTTTTGTGATTTTTCGTGGCACGAAACTGAGGTAATCCCTGCCTCTACACCAAAGACCCTCTGGACATCGCCGCCTGGGCGGGGGGCGGGGCGGCCACGGCGGGGTCCGCCACCACCGCGTCGCTGCAGTCGAACGTCTCCATATCCGGCGGGTCATCGTCGTCCTCGTCCACCACGACGGGGGCCGGGGCCGGCGGCTGGACTGCCGCCGCTGGGAGGGGCGGGTTGGGAGAGGGTGGCGGATGGGCGGTTTGGCGGTTGGGCAACTTGGCAGTTTGGCGGTTGGGCGGTTGGGCGGTTGGGCGGTTGGGCAGTTGGGCGGTTGGGCAGTTGGGCGGTTGGGCAGTTGGGTGGTTGGGCGGTTGGGCAGTTTGGGCAGTTGGGTGGTTGGGCAGTTGGCACTTAGGCAGTTGGGTGGCTGGGCAGTTGGCGGTTGGGTGGTTGGGTGGTGGGACGGTTATAAGGTTTGGCGTTTGGGGGGGGGGGGTTGGCGGCCCAAAAACCCATGGACTTGGGGTGATTTCCGGGTCAAAAAAAAATCGAAAAAAAAATTGAAGGAAATTATTTTGCCCAAAACCATGTTTTTGGCCTCCCGGACCCAGAAAACTGTTTTTGTTTTCGCCTGGCCCCCCCGTTTTGGCCTGAAACCATAAATTTTGGGTATTTTCCGGGTC
>CAAHFI011185917.1:0-16088 GCA_900893395.1 Euglena gracilis
ACGTCATTTTTCGGTCATTTTCGGCCGAAATCGGCCGCGCGGCGCTCTAAAAACGAGCGCTCTGCCCCGGCTAGAGGTCGGCGATCCTTTACCTGATTGTTGCGAAGGGCGGCGGGCGGACAGGCGCAATTTTGCCCGCGGCGGGCGTGCGTAAAACGCAGCGTTACCGCCCGGGAGGCGCAAAACACTTTGGTAACGGACGCCCCAAAAAACGTCATTTTTCGGTCATTTTCGGCCGAAATCGGCGCGCCGGCGCTCCAAAAACGAGCGCTCTGCCCCGGCTAGAGGTCGGCGATCCTTTACCTGATTGTTGCGAAGGGCGGCGGGCGGACAGGCGCAATTTTGCCCGCGGCGGGCGTGCGTAAAACGCAGCAGTTACCGCCCGGGAGGCGCAAAATAGCACTTTGGTAACGGACGCCCCAAAAACGTCATTTTTCGGTCATTTTCGGCCGAAATCGGCGCGCCGGCGCTCCAAAAACGAGCGCTCTGCCCCGGCTAGAGGTCGGCGATCCTTTACCTGATTGTTGCGAAGGGCGGCGGGCGGACAGGCGCAATTTTGCCCGCGGCGGGCGTGCGTAAAACGCAGCAGTTACCGCCCGGGAGGCGCAAAATAGCACTTTGGTAACGGACGCCCCAAAAACGTCATTTTTCGGTCATTTTCGGCCGAAATGGCCGCGCCGGCGCTCCAAAAACGAGCGCTCTGCCCCGGCTAGAGGTCGGCGATCCTTTACCTGATTGTTGCGAAGGGCGGCGGGCGGACAGGCGCAATTTTGCCCGCGGGCGTGCGTAAAACGCAGCAGTTACCGCCCGGGAGGCGCAAAATAGCACTTTGGTAACGGACGCCCCAAAAACGTCATTTTTCGGTCATTTTCGGCCGAAATCGGCGCGCCGGCGCTCCAAAAACGAGCGCTCTGCCCCGGCTAGAGGTCGGCGATCCTTTACCTGATTGTTGCGAAGGGCGGCGGGCGGACAGGCGCAATTTTGCCCGCGGCGGGCGTGCGTAAAACGCAGCAGTTACCGCCCGGGAGGCGCAAAATAGCACTTTGGTAACGGACGCCCCAAAAACGTCATTTTTCGGTCATTTTCGGCCGAAATCGGCCGCGCCGGCGCTCCAAAAACGAGCGCTCTGCCCCGGCTAGAGGTCGGCGATCCTTTACCTGATTGTTGCGAAGGGCGGCGGGCGGACAGGCGCAATTTTGCCCGCGGCGGGCGTGCGTAAAACGCAGCGTTACCGCCCGGGAGGCGCAAAATAGCACTTTGGTAACGGACGCCCCAAAAACGTCATTTTTCGGTCATTTTCGGCCGAAATCGGCGCGCCGGCGCTCCAAAAACGAGCGCTCTGCCCCGGCTAGAGGTCGGCGATCCTTTACCTGATTGTTGCGAAGGGCGGCGGGCGGACAGGCGCAATTTTGCCCGCGGCGGGCGTGCGTAAAACGCAGCGTTACCGCCCGGGAGGCGCAAAATAGCACTTTGGTAACGGACGCCCCAAAAACGTCATTTTTCGGTCATTTTCGGCCGAAATCGGCCGCCGGCGCTCCAAAAACGAGCGCTCTGCCCCGGCTAGAGGTCGGCGATCCTTTACCTGATTGTTGCGAAGGGCGGCGGGCGGACAGGCGCAATTTTGCCCGCGGCGGGCGTGCGTAAAACGCAGCAGTTACCGCCCGGGAGGCGCAAAATAGCACTTTGGTAACGGACGCCCCAAAAACGTCATTTTTCGGTCATTTTCGGCCGAAATCGGCGCGCCGGCGCTCCAAAAACGAGCGCTCTGCCCCGGCTAGAGGTCGGCGATCCTTTACCTGATTGTTGCGAAGGGCGGCGGGCGGACAGGCGCAATTTTGCCCGCGGCGGGCGTGCGTAAAACGCAGCGTTACCGCCCGGGAGGCGCAAAATAGCACTTTGGTAACGGACGCCCCAAAAACGTCATTTTTCGGTCATTTTCGGCCGAAATCGGCGCGCCGGCGCTCCAAAAACGAGCGCTCTGCCCCGGCTAGAGGTCGGCGATCCTTTACCTGATTGTTGCGAAGGGCGGCGGGCGGACAGGCGCAATTTTGCCCGCGGCGTGCGTAAAACGCAGCGTTACCGCCCGGGAGGCGCAAAATAGCACTTTGGTAACGGACGCCCCAAAAACGTCATTTTTCGGTCATTTTCGGCCGAAATCGGCGCGCCGGCGCTCCAAAAACGAGCGCTCTGCCCCGGCTAGAGGTCGGCGATCCTTTACCTGATTGTTGCGAAGGGCGGCGGGCGGACAGGCGCAATTTTGCCCGCGGCGGGCGTGCGTAAAACGCAGCGTTACCGCCCGGGAGGCGCAAAATAGCACTTTGGTAACGGACGCCCCAAAAACGTCATTTTTCGGTCATTTTCGGCCGAAATGGCCGCGCCGGCGCTAAAAACGAGCGCTCTGCCCCGGCTAGAGGTCGGCGATCCTTTACCTGATTGTTGCGAAGGGCGGCGGGCGGACAGGCGCAATTTTGCCCGCGGCGGGCGTGCGTAAAACGCAGCAGTTACCGCCCGGGAGGCGCAAAATAGCACTTTGGTAACGGACGCCCCAAAAACGTCATTTTTCGGTCATTTTCGGCCGAAATTGGCGCGCCGGCGCTCCAAAAACGAGCGCTCTGCCCCGGCTAGAGGTCGGCGATCCTTTACCTGATTGTTGCGAAGGGCGGCGGGCGGACAGGCGCAATTTTGCCCGCGGCGTGCGTAAAACGCAGCAGTTACCGCCCGGGAGGCGCAAAATAGCACTTTGGTAACGGACGCCCCAAAAACGTCATTTTTCGGTCATTTTCGGCCGAAATCGGCGCGCCGGCGCTCCAAAAACGAGCGCTCTGCCCCGGCTAGAGGTCGGCGATCCTTTACCTGATTGTTGCGAAGGGCGGCGGGCGGACAGGCGCAATTTTGCCCGCGGCGGGCGTGCGTAAAACGCAGCGTTACCGCCCGGGAGGCGCAAAATAGCACTTTGGTAACGGACGCCCCAAAAACGTCATTTTTCGGTCATTTTCGGCCGAAATCGGCGCGCCGGCGCTCCAAAAACGAGCGCTCTGCCCCGGCTAGAGGTCGGCGATCCTTTACCTGATTGTTGCGAAGGGCGGCGGGCGGACAGGCGCAATTTTGCCCGCGGCGGGCGTGCGTAAAACGCAGCGTTACCGCCCGGGAGGCGCAAAATAGCACTTTGGTAACGGACGCCCCAAAAACGTCATTTTTCGGTCATTTTCGGCCGAAATCGGCCGCCGGCGCTCCAAAAACGAGCGCTCTGCCCCGGCTAGAGGTCGGCGATCCTTTACCTGATTGTTGCGAAGGGCGGCGGGCGGACAGGCGCAATTTTGCCCGCGGCGGCGTGCGTAAAACGCAGCGTTACCGCCCGGGAGGCGCAAAATAGCACTTTGGTAACGGACGCCCCAAAAACGTCATTTTTCGGTCATTTTCGGCCGAAATCGGCGCGCCGGCGCTCCAAAAACGAGCGCTCTGCCCCGGCTAGAGGTCGGCGATCCTTTACCTGATTGTTGCGAAGGGCGGCGGGCGGACAGGCGCAATTTTGCCCGCGGCGGGCGTGCGTAAAACGCAGCGTTACCGCCCGGGAGGCGCAAAATAGCACTTTGGTAACGGACGCCCCAAAAACGTCATTTTTCGGTCATTTTCGGCCGAAATTGGCCGCGCCGGCGCTCCAAAAACGAGCGCTCTGCCCCGGCTAGAGGTCGGCGATCCTTTACCTGATTGTTGCGAAGGGCGGCGGGCGGACAGGCGCAATTTTGCCCGCGGCGGGCGTGCGTAAAACGCAGCGTTACCGCCCGGGAGGCGCAAAATAGCACTTTGGTAACGGACGCCCCAAAAACGTCATTTTTCGGTCATTTTCGGCCGAAATCGGCGCGCCGGCGCTCCAAAAACGAGCGCTCTGCCCCGGCTAGAGGTCGGCGATCCTTTACCTGATTGTTGCGAAGGGCGGCGGGCGGACAGGCGCAATTTTGCCCGCGGCGGGCGTGCGTAAAACGCAGCAGTTACCGCCCGGGAGGCGCAAAATAGCACTTTGGTAACGGACGCCCCAAAAACGTCATTTTTCGGTCATTTTCGGCCGAAATCGGCCGCGCCGGCGCTCCAAAAACGAGCGCTCTGCCCCGGCTAGAGGTCGGCGATCCTTTACCTGATTGTTGCGAAGGGCGGCGGGCGGACAGGCGCAATTTTGCCCGCGGCGGGCGTGCGTAAAACGCAGCAGTTACCGCCCGGGAGGCGCAAAATAGCACTTTGGTAACGGACGCCCCAAAAACGTCATTTTTCGGTCATTTTCGGCCGAAATCGGCGCGCCGGCGCTCCAAAAACGAGCGCTCTGCCCCGGCTAGAGGTCGGCGATCCTTTACCTGATTGTTGCGAAGGGCGGCGGGCGGACAGGCGCAATTTTGCCGCGGCGGGTGCGTAAAACGCAGCGTTACCGCCCGGGAGGCGCAAAATAGCACTTTGGTAACGGACGCCCCAAAAACGTCATTTTTCGGTCATTTTCGGCCGAAATCGGCCGCCGGCGCTCCAAAAACGAGCGCTCTGCCCCGGCTAGAGGTCGGCGATCCTTTACCTGATTGTTGCGAAGGGCGGCGGGCGGACAGGCGCAATTTTGCCCGCGGCGGGCGTGCGTAAAACGCAGCGTTACCGCCCGGGAGGCGCAAAATAGCACTTTGGTAACGGACGCCCCAAAAACGTCATTTTTCGGTCATTTTCGGCCGAAATCGGCGCGCCGGCGCTCAAAAACGAGCGCTCTGCCCCGGCTAGAGGTCGGCGATCCTTTACCTGATTGTTGCGAAGGGCGGCGGGCGGACAGGCGCAATTTTGCCCGCGGCGGGCGTGCGTAAAACGCAGCAGTTACCGCCCGGGAGGCGCAAAATAGCACTTTGGTAACGGACGCCCCAAAAACGTCATTTTTCGGTCATTTTCGGCCGAAATTGGCCGCGCCGGCGCTCCAAAAACGAGCGCTCTGCCCCGGCTAGAGGTCGGCGATCCTTTACCTGATTGTTGCGAAGGGCGGCGGGCGGACAGGCGCAATTTTGCCCGCGGCGGGCGTGCGTAAAACGCAGCAGTTACCGCCCGGGAGGCGCAAAATAGCACTTTGGTAACGGACGCCCCAAAAACGTCATTTTTCGGTCATTTTCGGCCGAAATCGGCCGCGCCGGCGCTCCAAAAACGAGCGCTCTGCCCCGGCTAGAGGTCGGCGATCCTTTACCTGATTGTTGCGAAGGGCGGCGGGCGGACAGGCGCAATTTTGCCCGGGCGTGCGTAAAACGCAGCGTTACCGCCCGGGAGGCGCAAAATAGCACTTTGGTAACGGACCCCCAAAAACGTCATTTTTCGGTCATTTTCGGCCGAAATCGGCCGCGCCGGCGCTCCAAAAACGAGCGCTCTGCCCCGGCTAGAGGTCGGCGATCCTTTACCTGATTGTTGCGAAGGGCGGCGGGCGGACAGGCGCAATTTTGCCCGCGGCGGGCGTGCGTAAAACGCAGCAGTTACCGCCCGGGAGGCGCAAAATAGCACTTTGGTAACGGACGCCCCAAAAACGTCATTTTTCGGTCATTTTCGGCCGAAATTGGCGCGCCGGCGCTCCAAAAACGAGCGCTCTGCCCCGGCTAGAGGTCGGCGATCCTTTACCTGATTGTTGCGAAGGGCGGCGGGCGGACAGGCGCAATTTTGCCCGCGGCGGGCGTGCGTAAAACGCAGCAGTTACCGCCCGGGAGGCGCAAAATAGCACTTTGGTAACGGACGCCCCAAAAACGTCATTTTTCGGTCATTTTCGGCCGAAATCGGCCGCGCCGGCGCTCAAAAACGAGCGCTCTGCCCCGGCTAGAGGTCGGCGATCCTTTACCTGATTGTTGCGAAGGGCGGCGGGCGGACAGGCGCAATTTTGCCCGCGGGCGTGCGTAAAACGCAGCAGTTACCGCCCGGGAGGCGCAAAATAGCACTTTGGTAACGGACGCCCCAAAAACGTCATTTTTCGGTCATTTTCGGCCGAAATCGGCGCGCCGGCGCTCCAAAAACGAGCGCTCTGCCCCGGCTAGAGGTCGGCGATCCTTTACCTGATTGTTGCGAAGGGCGGCGGGCGGACAGGCGCAATTTTGCCCGCGGCGGGCGTGCGTAAAACGCAGCAGTTACCGCCCGGGAGGCGCAAAATAGCACTTTGGTAACGGACGCCCCAAAAACGTCATTTTTCGGTCATTTTCGGCCGAAATCGGCGCGCCGGCGCTCCAAAAACGAGCGCTCTGCCCCGGCTAGAGGTCGGCGATCCTTTACCTGATTTTGCGAAGGGCGGCGGGCGGACAGGCGCAATTTTGCCCGCGGCGGGCGTGCGTAAAACGCAGCAGTTACCGCCCGGGAGGCGCAAAATAGCACTTTGGTAACGGACGCCCCAAAAACGTCATTTTTCGGTCATTTTCGGCCGAAATCGGCGCGCCGGCGCTCCAAAAACGAGCGCTCTGCCCCGGCTAGAGGTCGGCGATCCTTTACCTGATTGTTGCGAAGGGCGGCGGGCGGACAGGCGCAATTTTGCCCGCGGCGGGCGTGCGTAAAACGCAGCGTTACCGCCCGGGAGGCGCAAAATAGCACTTTGGTAACGGACGCCCCAAAAACGTCATTTTTCGGTCATTTTCGGCCGAAATTGGCGCGCCGGCGCTCCAAAAACGAGCGCTCTGCCCCGGCTAGAGGTCGGCGATCCTTTACCTGATTGTTGCGAAGGGCGGCGGGCGGACAGGCGCAATTTTGCCCGCGGCGGGCGTGCGTAAAACGCAGCAGTTACCGCCCGGGAGGCGCAAAATAGCACTTTGGTAACGGACGCCCCAAAAACGTCATTTTTCGGTCATTTTCGGCCGAAATCGGCGCGCCGGCGCTCCAAAAACGAGCGCTCTGCCCCGGCTAGAGGTCGGCGATCCTTTACCTGATTGTTGCGAAGGGCGGCGGGCGGACAGGCGCAATTTTGCCCGCGGCGGGCGTGCGTAAAACGCAGCAGTTACCGCCCGGGAGGCGCAAAATAGCACTTTGGTAACGGACGCCCCAAAAACGTCATTTTTCGGTCATTTTCGGCCGAAATCGGCCGCGCCGGCGCTCCAAAAACGAGCGCTCTGCCCCGGCTAGAGGTCGGCGATCCTTTACCTGATTGTTGCGAAGGGCGGCGGGCGGACAGGCGCAATTTTGCCCGCGGCGGGTGCGTAAAACGCAGCGTTACCGCCCGGGAGGCGCAAAATAGCACTTTGGTAACGGACGCCCCAAAAACGTCATTTTTCGGTCATTTTCGGCCGAAATCGGCGCGCCGGCGCTCCAAAAACGAGCGCTCTGCCCCGGCTAGAGGTCGGCGATCCTTTACCTGATTGTTGCGAAGGGCGGCGGGCGGACAGGCGCAATTTTGCCCGCGGCGGGCGTGCGTAAAACGCAGCGTTACCGCCCGGGAGGCGCAAAATAGCACTTTGGTAACGGACGCCCCAAAAACGTCATTTTTCGGTCATTTTCGGCCGAAATTGGCCGCGCCGGCGCTCCAAAAACGAGCGCTCTGCCCCGGCTAGAGGTCGGCGATCCTTTACCTGATTGTTGCGAAGGGCGGCGGGCGGACAGGCGCAATTTTGCCCGCGGCGGGCGTGCGTAAAACGCAGCAGTTACCGCCCGGGAGGCGCAAAATAGCACTTTGGTAACGGACGCCCCAAAAACGTCATTTTTCGGTCATTTTCGGCCGAAATCGGCGCGCCGGCGCTCCAAAAACGAGCGCTCTGCCCCGGCTAGAGGTCGGCGATCCTTTACCTGATTGTTGCGAAGGGCGGCGGGCGGACAGGCGCAATTTTGCCCGCGGCGGGCGTGCGTAAAACGCAGCAGTTACCGCCCGGGAGGCGCAAAATAGCACTTTGGTAACGGACGCCCCAAAAACGTCATTTTTCGGTCATTTTCGGCCGAAATCGGCGCGCCGGCGCTCCAAAAACGAGCGCTCTGCCCCGGCTAGAGGTCGGCGATCCTTTACCTGATTGTTGCGAAGGGCGGCGGGCGGACAGGCGCAATTTTGCCCGCGGCGGGCGTGCGTAAAACGCAGCGTTACCGCCCGGGAGGCGCAAAATAGCACTTTGGTAACGGACGCCCCAAAAACGTCATTTTTCGGTCATTTTCGGCCGAAATCGGCGCGCCGGCGCTCCAAAAACGAGCGCTCTGCCCCGGCTAGAGGTCGGCGATCCTTTACCTGATTGTTGCGAAGGGCGGCGGGCGGACAGGCGCAATTTTGCCCGCGGCGGGCGTGCGTAAAACGCAGCAGTTACCGCCCGGGAGGCGCAAAATAGCACTTTGGTAACGGACGCCCCAAAAACGTCATTTTTCGGTCATTTTCGGCCGAAATCGGCGCGCCGGCGCTCAAAAACGAGCGCTCTGCCCCGGCTAGAGGTCGGCGATCCTTTACCTGATTGTTGCGAAGGGCGGCGGGCGGACAGGCGCAATTTTGCCCGCGGCGGGCGTGCGTAAAACGCAGCGTTACCGCCCGGGAGGCGCAAAATAGCACTTTGGTAACGGACGCCCCAAAAACGTCATTTTTCGGTCATTTTCGGCCGAAATGGCCGCGCCGGCGCTCCAAAAACGAGCGCTCTGCCCCGGCTAGAGGTCGGCGATCCTTTACCTGATTGTTGCGAAGGGCGGCGGGCGGACAGGCGCAATTTTGCCCGCGGCGGGCGTGCGTAAAACGCAGCAGTTACCGCCCGGGAGGCGCAAAATAGCACTTTGGTAACGGACGCCCCAAAAACGTCATTTTTCGGTCATTTTCGGCCGAAATCGGCCGCGCCGGCGCTCCAAAAACGAGCGCTCTGCCCCGGCTAGAGGTCGGCGATCCTTTACCTGATTGTTGCGAAGGGCGGCGGGCGGACAGGCGCAATTTTGCCCGCGGCGGGCGTGCGTAAAACGCAGCAGTTACCGCCCGGGAGGCGCAAAATAGCACTTTGGTAACGGACGCCCCAAAAACGTCATTTTTCGGTCATTTTCGGCCGAAATCGGCGCGCCGGCGCTCCAAAAACGAGCGCTCTGCCCCGGCTAGAGGTCGGCGATCCTTTACCTGATTGTTGCGAAGGGCGGCGGGCGGACAGGCGCAATTTTGCCCGCGGCGGGCGTGCGTAAAACGCAGCAGTTACCGCCCGGGAGGCGCAAAATAGCACTTTGGTAACGGACGCCCCAAAAACGTCATTTTTCGGTCATTTTCGGCCGAAATCGGCGCGCCGGCGCTCCAAAAACGAGCGCTCTGCCCCGGCTAGAGGTCGGCGATCCTTTACCTGATTGTTGCGAAGGGCGGCGGGCGGACAGGCGCAATTTTGCCCGCGGCGGGCGTGCGTAAAACGCAGCAAAATAGCACTTTGGTAACGGACGCCCCAAAAACGTCATTTTTCGGTCATTTTCGGCCGAAATGGCCGCGCCGGCGCTCCAAAAACGAGCGCTCTGCCCCGGCTAGAGGTCGGCGATCCTTTACCATTGTTGCGAAGGGCGGCGGGCGGACAGGCGCAATTTTGCCCGCGGCGGGCGTGCGTAAAACGCAGCGTTACCGCCCGGGAGGCGCAAAATAGCACTTTGGTAACGGACGCCCCAAAAACGTCATTTTTCGGTCATTTTCGGCCGAAATCGGCCGCGCCGGCGCTCCAAAAACGAGCGCTCTGCCCCGGCTAGAGGTCGGCGATCCTTTACCTGATTGTTGCGAAGGGCGGCGGGCGGACAGGCGCAATTTTGCCCGCGGCGTGCGTAAAACGCAGCGTTACCGCCCGGGAGGCGCAAAATAGCACTTTGGTAACGGACGCCCCAAAAACGTCATTTTTCGGTCATTTTCGGCCGAAATCGGCGCGCCGGCGCTCCAAAAACGAGCGCTCTGCCCCGGCTAGAGGTCGGCGATCCTTTACCTGATTGTTGCGAAGGGCGGCGGGCGGACAGGCGCAATTTTGCCCGCGGCGGGCGTGCGTAAAACGCAGCAGCCGCCCGGGAGGCGCAAAATAGCACTTTGGTAACGGACGCCCCAAAAACGTCATTTTTCGGTCATTTTCGGCCGAAATCGGCCGCGCCGGCGCTCCAAAAACGAGCGCTCTGCCCCGGCTAGAGGTCGGCGATCCTTTACCTGATTGTTGCGAAGGGCGGCGGGCGGACAGGCGCAATTTTGCCCGCGGCGGGCGTGCGTAAAACGCAGCGTTACCGCCCGGGAGGCGCAAAATAGCACTTTGGTAACGGACCCCCCAAAAACGTCATTTTTCGGTCATTTTCGGCCGAAATTGGCCGCGCCGGCGCTCCAAAAACGAGCGCTCTGCCCCGGCTAGAGGTCGGCGATCCTTTACCTGATTGTTGCGAAGGGCGGCGGGCGGACAGGCGCAATTTTGCCCGGCGGGCGTGCGTAAAACGCAGCAGTTACCGCCCGGGAGGCGCAAAATAGCACTTTGGTAACGGACGCCCCAAAAACGTCATTTTTCGGTCATTTTCGGCCGAAATCGGCGCGCCGGCGCTCCAAAAACGAGCGCTCCCCCGGCTAGAGGTCGGCGATCCTTTACCTGATTGTTGCGAAGGGCGGCGGGCGGACAGGCGCAATTTTGCCCGCGGCGGGCGTGCGTAAAACGCAGCAGTTACCGCCCGGGAGGCGCAAAATAGCACTTTGGTAACGGACGCCCCAAAAACGTCATTTTTCGGTCATTTTCGGCCGAAATTGGCCGCGCCGGCGCTCTAAAAACGAGCGCTCTGCCCCGGCTAGAGGTCGGCGATCCTTTACCTGATTGTTGCGAAGGGCGGCGGGCGGACAGGCGCAATTTTGCCCGCGGCGGGCGTGCGTAAAACGCAGCGTTACCGCCCGGGAGGCGCAAAATAGCACTTTGGTAACGGACGCCCCAAAAACGTCATTTTTCGGTCATTTTCGGCCGAAATTGGCGCGCCGGCGCTCCAAAAACGAGCGCTCTGCCCCGGCTAGAGGTCGGCGATCCTTTACCTGATTGTTGCGAAGGGCGGCGGGCGGACAGGCGCAATTTTGCCCGCGGCGGGCGTGCGTAAAACGCAGCGTTACCGCCCGGGAGGCGCAAAATAGCACTTTGGTAACGGACGCCCCAAAAACGTCATTTTTCGGTCATTTTCGGCCGAAATCGGCCGCGCCGGCGCTCCAAAAACGAGCGCTCTGCCCCGGCTAGAGGTCGGCGATCCTTTACCTGATTGTTGCGAAGGGCGGCGGGCGGACAGGCGCAATTTTGCCCGGCGGCGGGCGTGCGTAAAACGCAGCAGTTACCGCCCGGGAGGCGCAAAATAGCACTTTGGTAACGGACGCCCCAAAAACGTCATTTTTCGGTCATTTTCGGCCGAAATTGGCGCGCCGGCGCTCCAAAAACGAGCGCTCTGCCCCGGCTAGAGGTCGGCGATCCTTTACCTGATTGTTGCGAAGGGCGGCGGGCGGACAGGCGCAATTTTGCCCGGCGGGCGTGCGTAAAACGCAGCGTTACCGCCCGGGAGGCGCAAAATAGCACTTTGGTAACGGACGCCCCAAAAACGTCATTTTTCGGTCATTTTCGGCCGAAATCGGCGCGCCGGCGCTCCAAAAACGAGCGCTCTGCCCCGGCTAGAGGTCGGCGATCCTTTACCTGATTGTTGCGAAGGGCGGCGGGCGGACAGGCGCAATTTTGCCCGCGGCGGGCGTGCGTAAAACGCAGCGTTACCGCCCGGGAGGCGCAAAATAGCACTTTGGTAACGGACGCCCCAAAAACGTCATTTTTCGGTCATTTTCGGCCGAAATTGGCCGCGCCGGCGCTCCAAAAACGAGCGCTCTGCCCCGGCTAGAGGTCGGCGATCCTTTACCTGATTGTTGCGAAGGGCGGCGGGCGGACAGGCGCAATTTTGCCCGCGGCGGGCGTGCGTAAAACGCAGCTTACCGCCCGGGAGGCGCAAAATAGCACTTTGGTAACGGACGCCCCAAAAACGTCATTTTTCGGTCATTTTCGGCCGAAATGGCGCGCCGGCGCTCCAAAAACGAGCGCTCTGCCCCGGCTAGAGGTCGGCGATCCTTTACCTGATTGTTGCGAAGGGCGGCGGGCGGACAGGCGCAATTTTGCCCGCGGCGGGCGTGCGTAAAACGCAGCGTTACCGCCCGGGAGGCGCAAAATAGCACTTTGGTAACGGACGCCCCAAAAACGTCATTTTTCGGTCATTTTCGGCCGAAATTGGCGCGCCGGCGCTCCAAAAACGAGCGCTCTGCCCCGGCTAGAGGTCGGCGATCCTTTACCTGATTGTTGCGAAGGGCGGCGGGCGGACAGGCGCAATTTTGCCCGGCGGGCGTGCGTAAAACGCAGCAGTTACCGCCCGGGAGGCGCAAAATAGCACTTTGGTAACGGACGCCCCAAAAACGTCATTTTTCGGTCATTTTCGGCCGAAATCGGCCGCGCCGGCGCTCCAAAAACGAGCGCTCTGCCCCGGCTAGAGGTCGGCGATCCTTTACCTGATTGTTGCGAAGGGCGGCGGGCGGACAGGCGCAATTTTGCCCGCGGCGGGCGTGCGTAAAACGCAGCGTTACCGCCCGGGAGGCGCAAAATAGCACTTTGGTAACGGACGCCCCAAAAACGTCATTTTTCGGTCATTTTCGGCCGAAATCGGCCGCGCCGGCGCTCCAAAAACGAGCGCTCTGCCCCGGCTAGAGGTCGGCGATCCTTTACCTGATTGTTGCGAAGGGCGGCGGGCGGACAGGCGCAATTTTGCCCGGCGGGCGTGCGTAAAACGCAGCAGTTACCGCCCGGGAGGCGCAAAATAGCACTTTGGTAACGGACGCCCCAAAAACGTCATTTTTCGGTCATTTTCGGCCGAAATCGGCGCGCCGGCGCTCCAAAAACGAGCGCTCTGCCCCGGCTAGAGGTCGGCGATCCTTTACCTGATTGTTGCGAAGGGCGGCGGCGGACAGGCGCAATTTTGCCCGCGGCGGGCGTGCGTAAAACGCAGCGTTACCGCCCGGGAGGCGCAAAATAGCACTTTGGTAACGGACGCCCCCAAAAACGTCATTTTTCGGTCATTTTCGGCCGAAATCGGCGCGCCGGCGCTCCAAAAACGAGCGCTCTGCCCCGGCTAGAGGTCGGCGATCCTTTACCTGATTGTTGCGAAGGGCGGCGGGCGGACAGGCGCAATTTTGCCCGCGCGGCGGGCGGCGGGCGTGCGTAAAACGCAGCAGTTACCGCCCGGAGGCGCAAAATAGCACTTTGGCAACGGCGCCCCAAAAAACGTCATTTTCGGTCATTTTCGGCCGAAATTGGCTGCGCCGGCGCTCCAAAAACGAGCGCTCTGCCCGGCTAGAGGTCGGCGATCCTTTATCTGATTGTTGCGAAGGGCGGCGGGCGACAGGCGCAATTTTGCCCACGGCGGGCGCGCGTAAAACGCAGCAGTTACCGCCCGGGAGGCGCAAAATAGCACTTGGCAACGGCCGCCCCAAAAAACGTCATTTTTCGGTCATTTTCGGCCGAAATTGGCTGCGCCGGCGCTCCAAAAACGAGCGCTCTGCCCCGGCTAGAGGTCGGCGATCCTTTATCTGATTGTTGCGAAGGGCGGCGGGCGGACAGGCGCAATTTTGCCCACGGCGGGCGTGCGTAAAACGCAGCAGTTACCGCCCGGGAGGCGCAAATAGCACTTTGGCAACGGCCCCCAAAAAACGTCATTTTCGGTCATTTTCGGCCGAAATTGGCTGCGCCGGCGCTCCAAAAACGAGCGCTCTGCCCGGCTAGAGGTCGGCGATCCTTTATCTGATTGTTCGAAGGGCGGCGGGCGGACAGGCGCAATTTTGCCACGGCGGGCGTGCGTAAAACGCAGCAGTTACCGCCCGGGAGGCGCAAAATAGCACTTTGGCAACGGCGCCCCAAAAAACGTCATTTTTCGGTCATTTTCGGCCGAAATTGGCTGCGCCGGCGCTCCAAAAACGAGCGCTCTGCCCGGCTAGAGGTCGGCGATCCTTTATCTGATTGTTGCGAAGGGCGGCGGCGCAGGCGCAATTTTGCCCCCGGCGGGCGTGCGTAAAACGCAGCAGTTACCGCCCGGGAGGCGCAAAATAGCACTTTGGCAACGGCGCCCCAAAAAACGTCATTTTCGGTCATTTTCGGCCGAAATTGGCTGCGCCGGCGCTCCAAAAACGAGCGCTCTGCCCCGGCTAGAGGTCGGCGATCCTTTATCTGATTGTGTGAAGGGCGGCGGGCGGACAGGCGCAATTTTGCCCGCGGCGGGCGTGCGTAAAACGCAGCAGTTACCGCCGGGAGGCGCAAAATAGCACTTTGGCAACGGCCCCCAAAAACGTTTCATTTTCGGCCCAAATTGGCTGCGCCGGCGCTCCAAAAACGAGCGCTCTGCCCCGGCTAGAGGTCGGCGATCCTTTATCTGATTGTTGCGAAGGGCGGCGGGCGGACAGGCGCAATTTTGCCCACGGGCGTGCGTAAAACGCAGCAGTTACCGCCCGGGAGGCGCAAAATAGCACTTTGGCAACGGCGCCCCAAAAAACGTCATTTTTCGGTCATTTTCGGCCGAAATTGGCTGCGCCGGCGCTCCAAAAACGAGCGCTCTGCCCGGCTAGAGGTCGGCGATCCTTTACTGATGTTTGCGAAGGGCGGCGGGACAGGCGCAATTTTGCCCACGGCGGGCGTGCGTAAAACGCAGCAGTTACCGCCCGGGAGGCGCAAAATAGCACTGGCAAACGGCCCCCAAAAACGTCATTTTCGGTCATTTTCGGCCGAAATTGGCTGCGCCGGCGCTCAAAAACGAGCGCTCTGCCCGGCTAGAGGTCGGCGATCCTTTATCGATTGTTAGGGCGGCGGGCGGACAGGCGCAATTGCCCGGCGGCGTGCGTAAAACGCAGCTTACCGCCCGGGAGGCGCAAAATAGCACTTTGGTAACGGACGCCCCAAAAACGTCATTTTTCGGTCATTTTCGGCCGAAATCGGCCGCGCCGGCGCTCTAAAAACGAGCGCTCTGCCCCGGCTAGAGGTCGGCGATCCTTTACCTGATTGTTGCGAAGGGCGGCGGGCGGACAGGCGCAATTTTGCCCGCGGCGGGCGTGCGTAAAACGCAGCAGTTACCGCCCGGGAGGCGCAAAATAGCACTTTGGTAACGGACGCCCCAAAAACGTCATTTTTCGGTCATTTTCGGCCGAAATCGGCGCGCCGGCGCTCTAAAAACGAGCGCTCTGCCCCGGCTAGAGGTCGGCGATCCTTTACCTAATTGTTGCGAAGGGCGGCGGGCGGACAGGCGCAATTTGCCCGCGGCGGGCGTGCGTAAAACGCAGCAATTACCGCCCGGGAGGCGCAAAATAGCACTTTGGTAACGGACGCCCCAAAAACGTCATTTTTCGGTCATTTTCGGCCGAAATCGGCCGCGCCGGCGCTCTAAAAACGAGCGCTCTGCCCCGGCTAGAGGTCGGCGATCCTTTACCTAATTGTTGCGAAGGGCGGCGGGCGGACAGGCGCAATTTTGCCCGCGGCGGGCGTGCGTAAAACGCAGCTTACCGCCCGGGAGGCGCAAAATAGCACTTTGGTAACGGACGCCCCAAAAACGTCATTTTTCGGTCATTTTCGGCCGAAATGCCGCGCCGGCGCTAAAAACGAGCGCTCTGCCCCGGCTAGAGGTCGGCGATCCTTTACCTAATTGTTGCGAAGGGCGGCGGGCGGACAGGCGCAATTTTGCCCGCGGCGGGCGTGCGAAAACGCAGCTTACCGCCCGGGAGGCGCAAAATAGCACTTTGGTAACGGACGCCCCAAAAACGTCATTTTTCGGTCATTTTCGGCCGAAATCGGCCGCGCCGGCGCTCAAAAACGAGCGCTCTGCCCCGGCTAGAGGTCGGCGATCCTTTACCTAATTGTTGCGAAGGGCGGCGGGCGGACAGGCGCAATTTTGCCCGCGGCGGGCGTGCGTAAAACGCAGCTTACCGCCCGGGAGGCGCAAAATAGCACTTTGGTAACGGACGCCCCAAAAACGTCATTTTTCGGTCATTTTCGGCCGAAATCGGCCGCGCCGGCGCTCTAAAAACGAGCGCTCTGCCCCGGCTAGAGGTCGGCGATCCTTTACCTAATTGTTGCGAAGGGCGGCGGGCGGACAGGCGCAATTTTGCCCGCGGCGGGCGTGCGTAAAACGCAGCTTACCGCCCG
>CAAHFI011186602.1:0-13060 GCA_900893395.1 Euglena gracilis
CCCAAATATAACACCCGCCGGAGGATCTGGAAAAACAAGACCCCCTCAAAATAAGATCCCCCCATAAATAAGACCCCCTGGGGCGATCGAGCAAAAATCCAAAATAAGACCCCCCGAAGGCGCAAAGCGTCGAAGATGGTGAAAATTTTCCCTGAATAATCACCAAAACCCCAATTTTACACACAAAAATGATGAAATTTCAAAAATTTCCAGATTTTCAAAATGCAGCAAAACATGCTAAATGGCAACTAAAGTCAACACCAATTCACACATGGCGCGAAGCGCCAAAGAAAATTTTTTAATGCTTTTGAGAACCTGAAAAATGAATGTTTCCTTCGTGTCCCGGTCGGTCAAGAAAAAAATCCAAAAATAAGGCCCCCCAAAATAAGTCCCCCCCTGGAGGTTTCCAGCGATGGACCCAAAAATAAGACCTGGTTCTTGTGTTGGGGGGGTTTATGGGCTAACATGGGGTTTGGGACTTGGTGTTGAATTCTCGACCACAAAACTCGAGGGCGTATAAAACCTTTTTGGACACTGCATAGATATGGGTATATATATAAATATATACAAATTGTTAGACACACAGTCACACGTATATGAATGCACACAGGGCTGGCCACCACTATTGCCCCCCACCCCGGGGGGGGGGCGAAAATAATTCCAAAGGGATATTTCCATCTGGGTCCCACTTTTGGTCGAATCGTAGCCACTTTCAACAACTCGGGTGTGCCATGCGGTGCCTGCTCAAAACAGGCACCTGGGTGGGGGGTCGGGTTTGGCCCCCCAGTTCCTGCCAACCAAGCCAATTATCCTTTTGAAAATAGCCATTTTTTTGGCCCCGGCTTCTTGAGCACCTGGAGGTGTTTTGATGTGTGCAATAGCACTCCCCAAAACCAGACACCCCCTGCCTGCCCACAGCACCCCCCAGGGGGTTTGCGACTTTCCTAACGTACTCCTAAATTCACATTCCTAAAAATACAGAAGCGTTGGAAGTTCGGAGGTAACCTTAATCCAGAAAACCCTTTCCTAAAAAAAACACCCACTTTCCTTAAAAAGTGGGACCTGGGTGGAACCCCGCCCCGGAACAGCTTTCAGTCCCTGTCGGGGGTGGGGCTATAATGGTGGACTGCCACATAGATATGCATATGACAACAAAATGGGCCTGTCGCCCTGTATCTGCAGCGGCAGGGAGACGGTGGCCTGAGCACGACCATGGTTCTTCGGGGTCGGGGGGATGGGGACCTGCCGGTTTGGGAAAAGGCCTCGGAACATCAGGACGAAGCCAAAGGGCATGCGGAGGCACGGAAGAGGATGAGGGGGCGCTGTCGGACAAATATATGGGCCCGAGGGGAGAGAGAGAGAGAAGCCGACATCCCCGGCGCCGAAGGTGCAACACACGCAAAAAAAAAAGGTATTTTTTTAAAAAAAATGGAACCCAGGTGTCAAAAACAATACCACCAAAAATGATATAAATTCCAGAAAACAAAACAGAGACGTCGATGATAACATCATCATCGTCATTGTTTTGTCATCGTCGTCATCAAATAAATGCAAGAAACAGAAATATCAATTATTTTTGTAAAAAAAAGCATAAATTTTTAACACGAACCAGACAACAGGTTATGTTCAATGGTTTGCAAGTCGCAGTTTGAGTGATGTCAAACGGTATTGTGCATGCCCCCCTTGCTTCACAAAAAAGAGGAAATACAGCGCAGCTGTCACAAAACATTCAGAAATAATTGATGTTCACGGGGTCTTTATGCAAGAGGATGTTTTCCCCCAAACAGTCAAAGCCACTGATATGATGCTCTTCTTGGAAAAGAAATATTTATTTCTTCTGCATCTCTACACAGCGCCACCAGAAAATCGGAATCCTGACATTTTGGTTACCTCCGTGGAGACTCCGCAGAGGATCCAGGTAACCAGCCTCCGCGGAGGTTCGGTCACCAATTTTGCTATGAAATGCTTTATTTCATTCATGTCAATGGTGACGTCAGTTGGTGGAGCAACATCTGACTGATTTGGAAATATTAAGAATAACTTCATTTCAACGTACCTTTATTGAGAAACAAAACGTTCTGTGAAAATTATGGACCTCAAGAGACATAAAACAGTGCATCCCGGGTTGCAAATCAAGCCCGGGGACGTTTTGCACTAATTTTCGGATTCGGTAAACTGCACGCTGCAGCGAAACAAAAAACAACTTGGGCCACGTCATATCAGTGGCGCGTGGTCAGAGGGCAGAGACACGAGACTGTGGAGGCCAGGAGGGTGGGGGGCCAACACAGTCACGGCCGCAGCTGGCGGGAGGGGCTGCTCTCTGGGGCTGCTGGGAGGAATGTTGCTCGCGGCCAAGGGATGGCGCGCCACGATGCCTCTTTGGGGAGCCGGTGGGAACCGTGTCCCCGGCACCCGTTGCACACTTATCCCAATCAACCGAGACCGTTCGTGGGGTGCAGCTTTGGAGCTCTGCCATCTGAATTCATTCTGGCACCACAAAGAAACAAGTGTGTGGACGAATGAACGACGATTTGCGCGCGGGCCTCACGCGATGCCCGCAGCACACACGCGCAATTCCTGTGCGAGCAGGGTGCACAGTGGAGCACGGGGGGTGCGGAACATGGTGGTCGACGCATGGAGGCACACCAAGGCCGAGTGAACATAACATAATTTGGGCTATTTACTGACAATACGTCAAGGGGAGACATTTCCGCTCTGCTACGGGACATTTCAGCTCCGCCACAGCTGACCCCCCCCTTGTGGCAGTAGACCTGGTCCATCACCGCTGCAGTTGTACCGTTCCAGATCCAGGCACGTCGGCGACCGGCGGCAGCAACGGGGGGTGGGGGACGGTGGAGGGAGTCGCAGCCGACACCTTGGGATGGCTGCTGAATCGAGGGAGGGGCAGAATGGTAAGAGAGGCGACACCGGCCCGGGAAGCTTCGGTTTGCCTTCTTATTTTTGGGGGGGTATGATGCATGTTTTGGTTCATCGGCAAACCGGACAGAGGACTTTATAAATGTTTGACTCTGAAGCGTTTTAGACGATTTTATTTTCTACCATTCCTGGTAAAAGGTGAATGATTACCAAAAACAGTGTAGGAGAAAAGTGACCTGGGGTTCATTTCATTCAAAATTTGGCGAGCGTTGGGTGTTTCTCTGCATTCTACCAACTTGACATTTGTTCCAATGTTTCTTATCATTATTCACGATCATTCACACCCCCTATTAGGTAGTTAAATAATTTCACCTTAAATCTGGCAAGCACAACGATATTGAAGCCGACCCCTAAAGGCCAACCAGCCACCTGAAACCTGCTAAAATCATCCCAAACCTTTAATTGGCCAGAATAACAATTGACTCACAGGCCCAGAGGTTCCAGCTGCCCGTTAACATCCACTTGACACCCCCCCCCTGGGTCACACCAGGGCAAAACCCATCGTTGCATGATTTGGGCATATATGGGAGTTGGTAAGCATGATTCGGGAGAATGACGAGCATTTGATAGAATGGGGGAGGGTGACTGACGGATTTGGACAAACAGTTGGGGGCAAAAAATTCAAGGGTGGGGGGGACCAATCCAAAAAAAAAAAACAATGGTTGCTCGACAATGGTAAGCTGCAGATACGCACTTATCATCACCATTTGGAAATCTTCAACACTCACAGATTTCTACAGCCTATGCGTGAGGGAATGTTTTCGCTGCTGCCAAAGAATATATTGTGATAAAGCCACATTCTTTTCCACCCAACGGATTGCCTCTTGAGCTGGTATGCCAAAAAAATGTTGTTGTAATTTGGATGGATGTGGCCCCCCAGACCATGGAGTTTGGTTACTGGACAGCAGCAAGTCACAATCGTTCTTGTGCCCTTACTCTGACGTCATTGGGTTGATGGGCACACTCCTATTTTGTGATACAGCACGGTGTGACTGCCTTTCATCTTGCCAGAGTGGGTGAGCAATACCGTAGGGGGGGAAATCAAACTTCCAACAGACGTTTCACTGTTGCCCAAATTTCGGCACCGTTTTTAAGAAACAAAATGCCATTTTCTTTGACAAAGACATTGCAAAGCTGCAAATCTGCAGAAATGATGGGTTTCACCATCACGAGGAGCATTTTCTGTTGAAGCAAATTGTTTTCCATCATTTTCTTGTTTTGTCGTGTGGAGTGGTGTTTATGTTTGTCCGCCAAATCAAGACAAATAAAATGCAATGCAACCGGATTCTAAACTGTTACCAACGTTACATTCCAAGTGAGATTGATTGATAGTCAATTTATTCATATAAACTCCCCCAAGCCACCCTGGGGCACACTTCTTGCCAAACACCACATTGAAGAGTTGAACTGAAACCAACACTTAGGCACCGACTGCTGTTTACCCAGGGGCATGTCCGCAGCTGCTCCATGGGGGGTCTCGTCGTGTCCGAAAGGAGACGTCCGTGTGCCAGTTGTGTTCGACCCCGGCCAAATTCACCCAAAAATGCCCATTTACGGGTCATAAGCAGCCTTTGGGGATTAACTGACCGGCAACCAAAGTCATGCAACTTCCAAAATGAAGCAACCTCTTGGACACCAGGGTAACTTCCAAATTCAGGCGAATCCTGAAAAATTGAAGCCAAATTGCATGAAAAAAGCCAAGGCAATCCTCGAAACTCAGCAAATTATTTCTCTCATTTTGCTCAATTTCTCGTTCTTTTTTTTTTTGAGATGAGGCGGGATAGGGAGAGCATTTTCACTCAAATGGAATTTGCAACCGCCCCCCTTTGAGGCTTTTCTTTTTTACTCATTCGTTCCGAATTTCAGCAATCCTGAAGCCTGTCCTGTGAAACCAAAATAAACAAACCCTTGGGCCGATCGGCTGCAATCCAAAAATTCAGCAACGGATTGCTGAAATTTGGGTGGTGGGGGTGTAAAAAAAACTGATAAAAAAGACGGCCGATTTTTTGTCCCTGTGCCAAAAGCCGGGCCACACAGTGTCCTAAAATCGCCCAAAATGCAAATTTGGGATCTTTTGAAGAAAAATTCTGAAAAAAATAAAAAAAATGGCTCAAATACCAAAGGGGAAACCCCCCCAAATATAAAATTGAAGGATGTTTTTACATTTGGGAAGGAGGGAAAATCAAATTTGCGCGTCCAAAAGCGAATATGCGACTTTTCCCCAATTCTATCAGAATTTCATCCCATTGGGCAAACTTCTTGCTGATGACCCGTCAGCGTTTCCCCAGATGGGGGGGTTATACTTGGATTTACTGTGGCCAATCCCTCCCCTCCCCCCCCCCCAGGGTTGGCTGCAAGACCATCCGGAACGCGAAGCCTGCCTGGGAGGGAAACAGGAAAGCAAGTCACAGAGGTGAAAGATAGAGACGAGGGTTGGGAGCAATACCCACACAAGGATGGACCAGGCAGAATCCCACCAACCCCTTGGGGCTAAGGTGCCTCGGTGCCTTGGAATGCTTATACAATACAATGCAACGAGCATGTTCCAATTCCTTGGAAGTCCAAGCATGTATTCACTTTTGAGTCTGGACTAAAACATTGTGAAACAAATTTGACAGGGCACCACTTTGTTCCTCATCACTTTCCCTGTCATTTTCCGTGTCATTTTCCCTGTTCCTTTTCTACGCCCTTCTGGATGGTGGTGGCCAACTCAGTTCAGGTTACCCCCCGGGCAATTGCATGTGACAAATTCGGCAGCATGGGTGGGGGCGACAATTTCCCAGGGTGACAATTTGCCCGGCACAGAGGGGTATGACAATTGCCTGGGGGTGTTAATTGCCCGGGGGCGTCAATTGCCCACCCATGAAAGCCACATTCAAACCAAACGACCAAGAAAAACATCTGTAACACAAATGAACGCAGGAAAGATGTGGCCATGGTCGTGATATTGTGCAGAGCGTTTGGTATGTGAAAGTTCTCAGCATGTTGTAGCGAAATAGAAGATCAATCGAGTTGTGTCGGCAAAAAGAAAGTTCACAATGCAATACTGCAAACGGGGGGGGGGTGACAGACTGGGCAGCACAGAGGGGGGTGTCAATTTCCCGGCATGACAAATTGACCGGCACAGCCAGGGGTGACAATTGCCGAAAAGGTTATGGGTTCATTTCGCTCTGGGTGTTTTATTTTGTGGTGGAAAATCAGAAAAAGACCACCAAAAAATACATTCTGATCTTCATAAATAAAAAAAATGCCACCATCTTTGCAAATATATTTTTCCATCATTTTTCCAAAATGAACATTTCTTGTCATTTCCCTTTTCATTTTCATTTCCTGTGATTTTTGTCCAAGACTGTATTGCACCCCCAGTTGCGCAGTTGTCCCAGGGCCCAAACCCACCCACCCACTTCCTTGAAACCCAACCAACCCACAACCCCCCCCCTCCCCCCGTGGGGGTCCCACCCAACCACCCACCATAGACCACCAAAAATCGGGCAGGCTGACCTGGGTGCACCCCACCTAAAAACCCCTTCCCGGGGGAGGGCTTGGCAACGACGAACAATTCAGCCTGAAAGGCGGGCTACCAGGGATATGACTGGTAACAAACACTTCTCAACGCAAACAACGATGGCCGATATATATGACGGCACATACAGCCCACACTGAAAGGCTGTGGATGCAAGAATGCGGCGGAGAAAACCAGTCCGACAGCGCAGACAAACAAAAAGGCGAAGAAAAGACATCAGCACTAAACACCCAGCACGATTATGTGCCAAAGAGTTATATTTGCTTTCTCAGGTGTTTAGGTAAATTTGTTGGAAAGAGTCTGATTCTGCGGTCATAAAAAAAAGCTGGATGGGGACTGATATCAAAGATAAAGAGGAAAAACTGCACCTCCATGATGATCCTGCATCTCCCCCAAAAACATTGCTATATACGTCTAAAGATATTGATAAGAGAAAGACATCAAACTGAAAACAAACTGGAAATTTGTAAGATAGCAAAAAAAATTAAAAATATTTGTTCCAAATTGTCAAAAATGTGTCAGGTTCATGTGAACTGTTCTGAGATCATTTCTCAAAATCGATATTTATTACTTCTTTAAATATATACCTGAAAACATAAATACCAGCTGTATATACATGTATGTATGTATATATGTATGCCTGTATGTATGCATATATATATATACACACACATATGGATGTATGTATGGATATATGTCTATCTGTCTGTCTGTCTGTCTGTCTGTCTGTATGTCTGTCTCTCTGTCTGTATGCATGTATGATTGGATGGATGGATGGAAAATATGGATGGATGGATGGATGGATGGAAAATATAGATGGAGGTGAACCAGCCCTGGAGAGTGGAGTCGAGATGGAGCGAGACCACAAAACAAAACATGCAGATGGTGTCCGAGCTGTCAGAGATGAGCTGGGGGCGCGGTAGGGGGGCACCGGGGCCTCGGGGTTTCTACATGGCCCACAACAGTGGAGTCGGAACCAGCACAACAGGCACACTCGCCTGTCTGCAACTTGCTTGGGGGAGCTGTCTCCTTCGTCTGACTTGGTTGACTGGAGCCGATTTCCCAGAGTGGGGGGCGAAGGGGGGTCAGTGTTTTCGTGTAAAGCCTACAAGAAAAAGTTCAACAACTCCCAATCCACTCAAATCCGCCTGGCCCATTGTACCCTCCTAAAGCGCAACAGCCCCCAATAAGACAAATTAGCGAGTATGGAGCTGAGAGACAAACCCCATGGACGGGGCATTGGAGGAGAAATTCGAAGGGTTTCGACTCCCACCAAGACAGAACATGGCATGGAACGCATGCACCTGGCACATTGGATACTGCTGTAGTACTTATTAACTTCCTGATGCAGAAGGTTTTCCCTCAACTTCAATGCTTTAATGCCACCCTCCAATATGAAAAGAGGTTCAACAAAAGACTGATCGTAAAGTCACCCCCAATATCCATTTTGTGTCTCCATTATCCCCCCTCCCAAACAAGACTTCGATCGCTTGTCGGAGACTGCTGCTGAACGGTCTCAATTGTTCGAGCAAATGGAGGGGAGGGCGGCGGCTGTCCAGGGTCCCCCGCTGGCAGGCAGGGGCAGCGATTCGCAGGCAAATCTCGATTGCGTGAAACGGAGTTGCTATAATACAACACAGTTCGCCACAACACCTCACGGTGTGCACAATCCATCCATCCATGGATGGATGGATGGATGGATGGATGGGTGGATGGATGGATGGTTGGATGGATGGATGGATGGATGGATGGTGCGTATGTATGTGTGCGCGTAAACGATTGTGTATGCATGCATAAATATACACAGGTAGGTCGGTAGGAAGGTAGGCAGGTCGGTAGGTAGGTCGGTAGGGAGGTAGGTGGGGAGGGTAGGTAGGTAGGTGAATTAGTAGGCAGGTAAGGAGTAGGTAGGTGGGCAGGCGGGCAGATAAATGTGTAGGAGGGCAAGTGAGGAGGTAGGTAGGTTGGTAGGAAGGAGCAGTGATCAGAGGTGAGTATTCGTAAAAATTATTTGATATAAAATTTGCTTTGTACAACTCCTGAAACAGCTCACATATTGATCGCATGCACGCACATGCCTACCTACCTCCCATCAACCTACCTACCAACCTACCTGTAATTTCTGTGTCAAAAATAATTTGACTCCATTGAAAAACTGTGAATCCCTGGCCTGGATTCAGGCATCCAAGGCTGTACAGCAAAGACCACACAAAAAGCACAACGCATCGTGCACAAGCACACTCGCGCGCTGTTTCAGCAGGACAAACCACATGGAAAGCACAAAGAAATAACACCCAACACAAAGAAAGAAGGACGCACACGCGAACGGAAACCTCGTCCATGGTGAATGCGACGAAGGCATAGGGGGCGGCAGGGAGGGGGATGGGAGGGAGGAGTGCCGTCATCGGACAACTCGCTTCCGAGGGGCACTGAGGGTGGGGCCACACAGCAGTGCGGCTGCTGGATGACTGGCCCGGCTGGGAGCAGCAATGCATCACAGGGTTTTAAAAGCCACATACCCAATACCATACCCAACTGTTAAACAGATGGCTCATGAGTAAAATACCTTCAATTCAGGCTGTAACCGCCGTTCAACACATGAACACGAAAAAAATGATATTATAATAAACTCAACAATGCTTTTCTACAAAACGGAGGTGGTAAACAAAAACATGCCAGAAAAATGGCACACTACAAGAAAAAGTCGATGATAATTCTAAACCAAAAACATCTTCAAAATAGATGAAGAAGAGATGGAAGTTTTCAAATGTTTGTATGATCCAGACATGGTGTTTCAGCTGCAACGTTGGCATTCATCTGATCTGCTCGCGGCCATTTCATTCCCTAGCCACACTGATACCAGCTCTTCGGCTGACAGTTGGGCATTCTTCTTACAAGCACTAGCAGGGATTGCCGCTATCTGAGTGTACCCCCTGGGGCAGTGCTGGGTAGGCAGCAACACCACCTTTGTGGCAGGGGTGAGCGGGCAGGAGGGGTCAGGAGTGGCCGCTGGCTTCAGCTCGGTGGCCTTGGGGATCGTCCACAAGGCGGAAGGGAGGGCGAGGAATGTGGGATAGGAGTCAGCTCACGAATTTGTGGGGCGTTGGCGAAAGGAAAGCAGCACAAGGGTTTTACCGCCGGCATTTTCTTTTCTTTTCTCCGACACGAGAGTTTTACCGCCGGCATTTTCTTTGGCTGATAAATCCTTCGTGGTCTAATTCGCACTCAAGCTTTTTCGTGTTGGCTTGGGCAACTGCGCCTATCAACAGAGACAAATTTTTTCTATTTTGGCTCTGCGTTGCTGAACGATATGAAAACACGAATAATCGACGACAAGAGAGAACAAACGATGAGCCTGCGCACCCCATTCCTTCACCCCTGCACATCGCGTGCCAAACGCCACGCACTTTCCTTCCTCACCCTACGTCCTTTCCCGCCTGCTTGGCCACTCCACACCCACACACCCTGCCATTTCCTCCCCGCGCTTTTTGCCAAAATCCCCAGAAACACCACACCGGCGCGCCGCAAGCGAAGCAGTCCACCGAACACCCAGGACACACACTGCCGGGCAATTTGAGGACACCTGGGAAAACAGTCACGAGGAGCAAGAAGGGCGGTTCCTTTGCCATTTGTTTGCGCTTTTTTCCTCTCCCGAGGTGGAAGGTCGCGGGGGTTCCGAGGTGTGTATCCCATTTCCAGACCCCCCCAAAAAAAAACGCCATTTTGTGCCAAAGTCGCAGGGGTTACACCGCGGAATGAAATACTCAGGTGTTAACTTATGCCCGGGATCCGTACAACAAGTCTTGTTGCAAAGAACCTGAAGAAAAAGCATCCGTGCTAAAGACGGCACAAACACAATTGTGTTTATGGGCGCAAAGCGCGCACAAACAAAATTATGTTTGTGTTCGCCTTAGTGCACACAAACTTTAGGTGCAGGAATTGTTGAACTTTTCCACTCGATTGGTCACATGAAAGCGATGGGACTTACCACCCACGAATTATGCGCAATAAAAGCTGGTGCGCTTTCCAAGGGGAAAAATGACGAAACACGGTGGCCCGACGCATCCCGGGTATTTCAGGTCCAAATTTTTGAATTCTTGTAACGCAGTACTGTTGCAGAAAAAGCGTCGAACAATCATAGGTTGTTGCATGTCATCTGTTCATTACAATTAACTGCCAATTGGAATGACGAGGAAACAACCGGCTGTGGAACAGCAGTGCAAAACACACACGTAAGGCAGACAAATTTCGCACCACAAATTTACGTGCAGAACTGCATTTGAACTGATGTGTGTTGTTGCGCACATTTGCGTGCACAAGCAGCTTTTGCTTGTACGCGCTAAAACGAGCACAACATTGAAGTGAATGATATAATGCTAATGCGCGCACAAACAAATTTTGTTCGTGCGTGCAAATGCGCGCACCAACATGCAAGACGTTCAAAACCATCATAGGGTTGTGGTAATCAGCAGTGCCCTTCAACATGAACACGTTGTTTTGGCGCACTTTAGCACCCATGTTCAAACCATCCGCATACCAGCATCCCCAAGCGGTTGGTGCACGCTTTGGTGCGCACGAGCAAAAAATTTTTGTGGCTGCAGGTGCGAGTACAAACACGCATCAATTGCGTGACGGCAACCGATTACAGATTACAGTATGCAATGCTGTATTGCTCCGCGTCCTAATGGGCGGCTGCAGTATCCTGGCCAGTTCACGCAGCGTGTCAGCACCAGTCCCAACTGTCATAACAGCGGGTGTGTGCTTCCCACCGGTTTGACATCCGAGAGCACCAATCTCACCTTCCGCCCTCTTCACGTCACTTGGTAACAAACATCCGTACCTAACCACCTGAGTTACAACCCTCTAACACAGGCCCATTCCGAAGGGAAACCCCTTAAATGTGATTTAGACCGGCTAAGGCATGCAATGTGGACCATCCGGAAAAAACCGTTTTTTTTAAAAATTTTCCAGTAAACAAAATACGGAACAGGGGAGGGAGGGAGTTCCTTTGGAGGGGGAACCAACTTCTTATGGCTGAATATTTGAGAAAGATGGGATTGCCCACTTGCTTGGGGCGAGCTCTGGCGTGCAGGCTGTGGCACTTGCTTGTGTTCTGTACTGGTTTTAAAAAACCCCTGGAAATAATTTCCTTTTTAAGATCTGCGAGTGGGGGTGGGGTCCCCCCACCGACCCTGCCGGCCAAAATGCATGCAGCCAGCAGGCATTTTGTAAAGAGCTTTCCACCACTTCACACTGGAACCCAACCCAGGTCGTCCAATTGTCCAAAACCCACCGCAACACCAACCGGGTGTTCCACGACGGTAAACCAGTGGCATTTATGTACCAAAAGAATCTCTGAACTAACCCCCAGGGATACAACGTTGCCTTTCGGGACCTGGTCGGATCCAGATTCATGAGATGGGGGGGGGAGGTATGGCATTCGAGCTGCACAGCTGTGGGGCACTCTGTTCCGGAACCTGGCTGGCATCAGCGAAGCCCGCCAGTCAACAATTGCAAATGCTAGAAATTCAAAAGTATTGGCTCGGCTTGAAGGGATGTGCGGGAAGGAACCCCTCCAGGGGGGGGGGGGTAATTTTTTCATCCATCCCGACAGGAGATTGGGGATCGGTTGGCGTCGCGGAAAGATGACCTGGTCAAACCCCGAAAAATCCATCGGGCGGAGGGGTCAGGAGTGGGTTTTCTGCTGGAAAATGTGGCAACTGGCGACTGGTGGCACTTCAATCCGACGCTGAAATGCAATAAACCGGCAGCCCCCCTCCCCCTCTGGACTCAAATCTACCCACCGCGGGGGCCAGGCTGGTGAGGCAGCAGCCAATCCAGGGGGTTGGAGGCCGGGGTGGCAGGGGACGGGTCGGGGGATTCCAGCGTGCGCACCTGGACGGGGAAGCAGAAGCGCACCTCCTTGGCCCGTGAGCGAGGGCGCTCCGGTTGCTGCGGAAAAGCTGTGGTCAGATGGCGACGGAAGAGCATGTAAAAAGTTAAAACCGGGGAACGAGACCAGGGTTGGATTAAAAAACAAATGAAAATGGAGCGCATGAATATTCTTAACAGACACAAGAGGAAAAACAAAAACACCAACAATGCACAGGTACATGTGTGAAAAACCACAAGAAAAATTCAAATTTTTCAATTGTTCTTGAGGGTGGGCAGGCACGTTTTAGTCAAAATGCAGGTTCGCAAACTTCTGTGATCCCTTTTCAAAGTTCAAAAGGCAGGCAAAAATAAGGCGAAACCACGCGGAGAAAAAAAATACACAAAACCTACACGCAATGCATAACAAACCACACACAGCACACCGCAACACAAATAATTTGCCATGACTAGGGAGTCCTCGGGTGTCGCTTCCGAACCACCAGGGGGCTTTCATCCGGAGCCAGAATCGTCTGCCCATCATGCGGAGGGCAAGGACGTGCGCCGATTTTGCAGCTGGGGCCCTGCCAGGCGACCCTGCCCTTCCAGCAGGGGTTTTTTTTTAAGACGGGGGGGGCCCGGGGGACCCACAAAAAATGGCCGAAAATCGCGAACAGTGATAAAAACAGCACTTTTCAAAAAATTTCCCACCCCCCCTCCGGGGGGACC
>CAAHFI011187953.1:0-13747 GCA_900893395.1 Euglena gracilis
TGCTGAAGACAAATTTTCTTTTACGGGTGGGGGGTCGGGCTCACAATGTCTTTTTGCTTCGCCCTCGGTGTCCCTCCCTCCTTGCCGGGAGGGGGTACGAGGCTGTCGGATTACCGCGAGGGGGTGCGGGGCCCCTCGGGCCCCGCACTTTGCCGCTGTGGGCATTTTTCAGGGCGCCTTTTGCCCCAAGTCATCGACAAAGGGCTGTAAAAGCCTCTGCCCCCTTCCACGGGCCAATCCCACACATTTCTTTGCAGAAAGGCCTAATTTTTTGAGTAAACCAACTCCTGCCCCTCTGGTGAAGTGGTCCGCAAAATCTCGGGGGGATGCCCATGTTTCGACAAAAATTCCTTCATAATAGAAGCAACTGTGTCTGCCTTTATGTATTATAAGCAGGTTTTAATAAGATCAGAAGGGGGCCACCAGGTCTGACGAATCAACGTGGAGCAGCCACAAATGAAAGCATTAAATGAAAGGGACTTATTTGGGGAGATTGCGGGGTGGACACAACCCTCTCCCACTTGTGAAACCTCCGGCCTTTACGTCTGATTTTGATGAAGGGCGCCTTGCCCAAGACACTTCAGGTATTCATATACCAGGACGACATTTTGCTGGTGGCCCCAACCCAAAACAATATACAGAATCATCTCAGCACAGTGTTCAGAGATTTGCTGAAAGCAGGGTTCAAAATCAACGTCGAAAAGTCCACCCTTCAGCCAACCCAAACTGTAAATCATCTTGGGTTTCAACTCAACTTCCAAGAAGGAAAACTGCAAGTGCCCCCCCAGAAAGTAAAAAACAAAAAAGAAGGAACTGGGGGAAATCGTGAAAAAAAGAACTCATGTGAAAAAGACAACTGGCTGCCATTTTACGCCAGATAAGGTGCAATCTGACGGCTCTGCCATTTTTAAGGGCTTTTACCGAATCCCTGGCAGCTTTTGGTGGCAAAGTCCACAGCCCCTTGGGACTCAAAGCGCCGCATTTCACAGCAAATTAAAGCCCAAATGAGGGAAATAAAAAATGTGCTGGACACCTGGGGGGGAGACCCTTCCCCCAAAGTGCAACCAGAGAGATGCACTCAGGCAGAAGCGCCCATGCCTGGGGGATTCTGGACACTCCAATGGCTAAAGTTCAAAGATTTCACAAACCTGGAAACAAATTTATTTGCCTCCGCAGGCAACAAAAAGCTTCCACAATTTATACAAAATGGCCCCGTTGGAAGCTTCCGGGGTGGATGAATTGCAATTTCCACTGGACAATTTGGGGGGATTGTATGCAAACCCCCCGGTCAATTATTCAAAAGTTACTGCCCAGGCTGAAACTATTCCCACAGGCCATTTGATGGTCACGCACTGGGATTCAGCCACATGATGGCCCCAATTAATAAAGATGAAAGTTCCAGGGACGCCATGCCTAAAAATCACCCCCTACAAGGGCGTGTTCACCAACTGCAAGGGGGACAAAATGCCACCCCCAGATGGTCCCTTCTTTGCATCATTTCCTCGACCAAATTTTGTAGGGAAAACAAGTACAGAATAAGACCATTGACATTTCCTGGGTGGAAACCAAAGTTTAAAGCGTTATCAAAGCGTTTTCACACTTTTAAGGGTCATTTTGGAGAAAATGGGGGTAGCCCCCCCCTCAAGCCACCACAGACCAAGTGGCTGACGCTTTGATCCAATTATCCCAATTTTCCAAGGCTCAGGCCCGTAATGCATACAGTGCTATGCTTTTGATCCTTGGATTTGATGTATTGAGATCACATTTCCTCTTGCTCCCGTACAAAAAACTCTGGAACAGGAATTTGGAAAAATATGGGGCTTCTGGGATCCCCTTCCCATCCTCCTGGGGCTGGCTAAAGCCCCTTTCCCCACTCATATATGTGCATTGCTTACACAACTCATTTTTTTTTGCTGCAGAGTCCTCTGTTCATACAGATCTTCAGATTTGGAGAGGGCGAAACAGACCATGCCCCTTTTTCTCCAAAGGTTTTCGAAGGTTTTCATGACCCCCATGAAAATTTGGGGCATGAAATTTGGCAAAAACAGCCTGTCTGGAATTCCAAGGTTTGTCCCCCGCATGATGTCTTAAAAATGGCCTTAGGGCCTGGCTCACTGGGTTACGAAAGTACGCATCATTTAAGTCGATTTTGGCTGACCAGTGGCCATTTCATGACAGAGGAAAAATATGCTGGATGTTATCCAGCTTGAAAGGATTGACTTGGAACTGTTGATTTAATTCCCTGCAGTCGCTTATCAACCTACATTTTGTTTGGCACCCTTCTGGTTTTGAAAACATGAACCAGGTGATGAGATGTTGGTTGTTTGAATTCACAACCTTCTTTACGGATGCAGTTTTTCGTAGTCCTGCAGTGTTTTTTTCTGCTTGGTTTATGTCCAAATTGGCTCTGGTTTTTGTTTTGGTGGACAATTTTGGCGGATGTACCCAGGGGTTTGAATGCCATCCCAGATGAGTTGACATGTTGCTTGGGTGGCATGTTTTTTCCACCATTACAGGCTTTCTTGCAACCGTTGGTGCAGGGGGGTGTCTCCCCATTTTTCCTGCATGGAATTTATTTGCTGAATTAGTTTATTTTCGGAGGGCTGGGTTGGGGGTGTTGGACATATCACCCCTAGGGACTGAGTCCCTTGGAAAGGACGCTGGGGGGGGGTGCATGCACTCCGTCCCTCTCTGCTCACAGACTCTCTTGTGTTGGACCTTGCCGTCAGATGACATACCACAGGGGGGCATCTAAATGCCCCCCCTTGTTTTTGTTTGACTATGCCATGGGTGAAGTAAATTGATCTGGGGGGCTGGCTCCCTTTTCCTCAAACGCCCCCTATGGGGCATCCTTCTGGGGCTTCGGCGGTTTATTTATACAAGGTTGCACCTTAGCTTCTCAACCACCCCTTTTGCCCCTATGGCCTTGTTGATACATTTGACCTCCCTGGCTTGGTAAATTCTGGCCTCCATGGTCCTGCACTTGTTGGCCTCCATGGCCGTGCAAATGAACTTGAAGTGAGTTCTTGTCCACTTGGCCTTGGTATCCATCCTTGGGGCTGTGCTTGAACTTGATCTCCAGCTCCACTGGAAATCTGGGGGGGGCTGCTGTGCCACCGCTCTTCCCCTTGAGAGGGTATGTTGAGTTAGAAACATTGGGGGCATTTGACTGACCTTTTATTCCATTTCCTGAGGGCAGATGCTTGTGAAATTGGCTCCAAAGGCCACATCTTGTCCTTGAATCCATCTTCCCCACTTTTGCCAGAATTCTCCTGGCAGCTGGTGGTCCTTTAGGGGCATGTCTCTGAAATCCTCTGTGTTTCTTTTGTTCCATCTTGTTTGGCTTTCGGGCTCCAATGCCCAGATCTCTCTGCCCGTATTGGGCTGGGGGCGCCTTCCTCTATATGATCTTTATAACCACTGTTGTCCACAGTCCGTGACCGTCAGTGGGTGGGGGATATTTCTTGGAAACTTTTGATGTAGGGAACTGTGGGGAAGGGGCGTCCACGTTTCGCCACGTTTCGTCCCAAACCCCCCACCTGGCCAAGCAGTCACGACAGAAAAGGTTGGAAAGGAAATGTAAAACCAGTGGGTAATTTTTGGCATACCCTCGGTGGTGAGCTCCGACCGTGGCCCCCACTTCAAGGCTGGTTGGTGGAAAGCTGTGCTGCCCACGGGGTCCGTGTGGCGTACGGCCAAGCATAACACCACCAAGAAAAAGAGCGGGCTGAGGTTGCATGTCAACAAGCCCTCTGAAAGCTTGCAAAACTGGCTGTTGAGAAAGTGGTGCCCCGGGTTGTACTCCTACCGAACGCCTTGAGGGCCCTACACGACATCCCAGGTGAAACAGGATTGTCGCTGTTCGAAGTTGTGTTTGGAAGGCACAAACCGTTGGCAGGACTGCTATACCAACCACAAAAAGAAGCGGAAGGGGCCACGACGTTCGTTGGAAGGATGAAAGAACAAGACCGGTGGGTGAGCCTGGGCCTGAACCAAAAGCAACGTGAACGGGCTGAAACGGTGAACCAAAAACGCAGAGAACCACCTGCCTTGGAAATCGGCTCCAAGGTCTGGTACCGACCCGAAAGACAACCTGGTACCAACAAACTCCGAGGTGGAAAGGACGTGGGAGACCACTCCTATGTTGTTGAACGTCGATCTGGAAACAGAAAACCAGCCCACCGCTCACAACTCAAACCGCACGCGGAGGACCTCTACAACACAACCACTGTCACCCTCTACTTTTCGCCGAGCAAGGCAAAGGAGTTCGAGGTTGGTCCTGACGAGTGGGTGGTCGAAAAAGTTCTGAACCACCGTAGAAAGGACACAAAACTTCAATTTTTGACTCAGTGGAAAAAATTGGTCCCGTTTGGCACACAGTGTGAACCCCTGAACCACTTCTTCCTCCGAACCAACAAAGGTGTGGTCCAATATTGCAAAGAAAGGGACCTGGCTGTGGATGTGATGGAGCTGCTCGATGGAATGGAGTGACGTATGCAACATACCCCAACACTCTATCACAGATGCCACCGCTGCGCCACCACCAACGACCAAGAAGCCAACGCCAACACCAAACCTACCAAAACCAACCTGGGGCGACCTGCACCTGGACAAAAAACTCCCTGGCCAAAGCGACAAAAAGGGCCTGGGCAGCCCCCTGGCCAGCCCACTTGAACCTGATCCGCTGGCCAGCTCAACTCGAACCAGCACAACGGAACTGTACAAGACCCTACCGGAACCGAATTGACTAACCTCAAGCGCCTCTCTACAGCCAATCAATGTATTCTTAAATTATTTGTCGTTGTTGTTGTTTGTGGGTTGTGACCCCCCTGGAGAACTTTCCCCCTGGACCTGGCCAGGCTACTTATAAAAAAGCCCCCATCCCCAATCGCAGCAGCCAGCCAAAACTGGGCAAACGGTGGAAGGGTAACCTGACGTTGACCAAAAAACGAAGACCTGGCCGACTTCGGCCACCTGCCTGGGGGTTGGGGAGAGAACCCTCCACAGCACCTGACCTCGCATAAACCAGCCTACCCCCCAGAAAAACAAAACAAAGCAAAACAAACACTGGCAATAAACCCAGCTTGATTTTAACCGAAAAACAGCCTTCGCATGATTTTTTATAAACATTTGTTCCCGGCAGACGCCTGACCGCTTGGCCTGGGGGGGTGGAAGACCCCAACGGAACTTGCCCCAACCGATCGGGCACCAACCCCAGACACGAAATTGGCTAACCGAACAGAAAACGGCTGTCTAGGACCCTGACCCTGACAAAACAGCCCACCTGGCCTGGAGATGATAATTTCCGATAACATTTTACCGTGGCTGGTGCTTGGTTCACAATGGCAGCTGCCACCCCCCCCCCCCAACGACAAACAGCCCTGGGCGGGCTGGGGGTGACAACACACCAGACCCCGCAAGGACCCAACTGCCCGAAGGAGAACATTTGACTCAGCCCCCTGACTGGAAAATGAACCTGAACATCACAGCCCACTGATGGCGGGACCCTGAACAACAGCGTTCCCCTCGCTCGCCTCCTCACAACGAGTGCACTCCGCACCCCTTCCTGTTGGAGTCGTAAAGAGTTGTAAACAACTCCTTTGGGAACAGGAGTGTGAGACAGGGGGGGGGTTCTGAGTGCCAAAAACAACATAACCTACCTAACACAGCCCAACCAGATGACTCCTTAGCTAGGATTAGTAAAATTCTGTTAGGAATTACAAACACCTGACTCCATCCAACAGGGCTCTGTTTTTGTTGGTCTGTCTGCAAGTTCAAGAATTCTATCTTCTGGATTCCAATCAATCATCTATTGGATTTTTTACCTTTGGAGTTTTGGAGAGACTTTGGCGAAGTGCTTTTTCACTGTGGATTGCACTGCTCGGAATGCTTGTTGTTTATTTTTTTTTCATCAAAGAAGGGTGTGAGAGTGCGAGTGCCTCTCTCTTTTCACCTCAAAAATCCCATAGACACAAAGAAAATGTAATTTTTAAAACACGCTGCAAGGGAAATTAAAACTTATTTCCTGGGCCCGACGCCTGTCTTTAATTTGTACAGAAAGTAACGTATTTCAGGCTGAATCCGTTAAGTTAATACGATTTCCAAGGCAGGCGACCGTTAATATAAAATGATTTACAAGGCCGCGGACCTAAGTGTAAAACAATTTCCAAGCTAGGGATCCGTCAGAGTAAAACGGTTTCCAAGACAGCGATCGCTTACATAAACAAAAATGGTCCTAAAAAGACAAGTTGTGAGGAGCAAACAAACCACCACAGCTGAGGCAGCGGTGCTGTTGATCACGGTGGACGACAAAACGAAAGGCGGGACCCGCAATGGGGACACAAGGCAGCCAAAAGATGCACATAAGTGCAAACTGCACTGGCAGCTGAAAACGTGGGAGCAACGAACGGGAGCCTATTGCTCCATTGCCTTGTGGCAACCGTCACACGTCCGAAACGGGGAGGATGACATAAATTAACACACTTCCAATGGCACCACACAGGGAACGTTTTTAGCGTCAAAACGTGTTCGGAGAGAGAGAAGTTCATCCTCTGTCAGAATACTAGGTGTCGTTCGTTGAGCAGCTGCCATGTCACCCACCCCTCTTTAACGTTTGAGCACCGGGGCAGCAAATTCATTCAGCAACGGAAATTGACTATCCATAAAGGCAGCCAGGGCAATTTTTGGGGCCGCTGCATTGCACGCACTCATCATGTCGCTCGTATAATTTCGCCAGGAGTCTGCAGAAAGTTCTTTCAGTGAGAAGTTCTGTGTGGCCCGCTGTTGTTTGCAACTTTCCACGTCAGCCTCAAAGTCAAACAAATACAACGGAAGGATGGTGCGACGAGCCCAACGTCGCAAAGTTTCGTCCAACGAGTCACACTTTAACCCGTTATCCTCACAAAATCGACAAAAGTCAGAAAATGTGGGATGCCGAATCGTTGGACGCCTTGCACTCCGGAAAGTCTCTTAGTTTCTTTCTTAGCGAACAAGGGGGCGTTCACCAGGTCATCTGCCTCCTGCTTACCGCCATTAGAAATTTTGCGGATCGCAGCAACAAATTCCTCAGGGGAAGGGGTGGAGGTTTTTTTCCGGCCAATGCCACAAGGTTCGCCCATTTAGCCATTAGGAACAAAAAAGAGGACAAGAAGAACATATCACCATCATCAAAGAGCAAACGATTTCCAAGACAAGCTACTATTCGTGTAAAACAGTTCCCAAGACAGGCGACCGTTAGTGTGAAATGATTTTTAAGATGGCGTACGTTTTGTTGAAAAAATAGCAAAAACGGCCAAATGTCAAGCTAGGTGCATCGGTCGAATTAATTTTCAAGACAGACGTACGGACCCTGACAAAATAGGTTTTAGTGAATCTACAGAAACTAACGATTCTCCAGGGGCGCCAGGTCGCTCGCTTCGCATTCAATAAGGACAACGGGCCACGGGCGTACTGGACCTGAAAGATGCTGTCCACCAGGTGCCGCTGAAAGAACAGACAAGGTACTTGGGCAATTTGTGCGAATATCGCCGGGTCAGATGTCATTTTCGGTTACCCGTTCATATGGCAACACCCATTGGTGGTGGAATTGTCCTTCACACAGTTTGCGCACAACCTCCCACGCACAACCAAGCAGTATAAAAAGCCAGTAGATTAACCCCGCACGTTCCGCTAGGTCCAGGCAAAAGCTAAACAGCCTGAAGTAACGACGGTGTCGAGTAGCTGCCCAGCTGCACTACGTTTTCATTTTACACCTTGTGTGTCGATTGCGGACACCCGTGTACATCCCCCAGCAGCTACCCCAACCGACACCAACTTTTGCACTGACACGCACACAAACACACACCACAAACACAAACCTTCCTATTAATGTGCTCACTGTCGGAGAATCTCTGCATACCGTGATTCTGATCGTGAATGTCTTGTTGAATCTTCCAACCTTATCCGATTGGATCTCGCAACCAGTAATTTCCCCCCCCCCCACATTTAGTAAAATTACACTTGGTACGGATTATCAGACGACCGGGTGATGTACCCGTCAGTAAACTTGGTAGTTTTCTCAATTTGCGAATGTGAATCAAGCACTACAGTGCAAAGGCGTAGCCTCCCTTTCTGGATTTGTGCACAGCGCCCACCGTTCGCCTACGGCGCTCCCAAAACGTTCTGTGCATATTGTGCTGCCGGCACGTAGTGCGAATTTTGCGCATATAGCACATTTCACGATATCGCGCATCACCGACGACTGGGTATATGCACAATCAACCCACGACCCCCCTGGATTGAGTCCTACGGAGATGTGTGTGAATGATTCACAATGCCGCTGTTCTGTGTTGCGACATGGCACCCGAGCGAGTCTCCTTCTTCAGATTTAACTGCGTGGGGACCAAGGGTCCATTGGAGAATGGCAGCAAACTCTTTGGTGGGAAGGAGGGTTTTCGTTTACGTTCGTGCACGTACAGGCAGTAGTATGGGGCCATGTTTGGCAGGCAAATCGAAGAGCATCAGCTCCACACAGAGTTTGTGCAATTTCTTTTGGTGCAGAATTGAACAGATTATCCGCCAATGCTTCTGTGATACCATTTCCCCAGGTAACTGTTCTGCACGTGTGAAATCTTCTGCCAGCGCTTGTAGTGGTTGACCTTCGACTTCTTTGTTTCTCAGCATTGTTACAGTGGCGTCAAAAACTGGAGGCTTCATGTTGCATAACGTGAAGTCTTGTAGCCCCAACGAAGTTTCTGCTCTTTGAAGGAAGTCCAACTGAAAAGACCAACCAGCCTCGATTCGGTTTTACACAGGATCTTTAATTTCCAGTCCACCTCTCCGTGGTGTCAGGGTGGCCTGAGGCCGCTGGTTGTCATCGACTGGCGTGGTCATGATGCAACTGAACGTGCTGCGAAAACAATGGCTCAAAATCAAGCATAAGCATAAGCCAAACAGTGTGTGGTGCTGAGCCTATAGGCTACAAAGCCACCACGAGCTGTTTGGAGCCAACTTCTAAGCACATGTACAAGCTTCAGGATGCACTGGGTGGTATACGCTGCCACATCTTTCTCAGTTAGTTCCTTTGCTTACCTTTTGGGGTTTCTTTGTGTTGTTTCTGCAATGAAAATATGCAGAGCTCAAGCACCAACACACCATTTGACTATCAAGAATTGATTAGTTCTTTGAGAAGCACTTTTCAATAATTGTCACAGGATGAGTGTTAGGCACCTACAAGCTTCTTTGTCCCTATTGGGGGACGTCTTTAGCTCTATTCGGCATCCGCCCACCCAAATATCTAGCTCTATTGAGCATCCTCCCACCCAGATCTCCAGCTCTATTGAGCATCACCCCTCCCAAATGTCCAGCTCCGTCGAGCATTTCCAAAACCAACGGGATCCACACCAAACAGTGCCTCATCCCCCCGCCCAATTGGCTCCCCGACACCCGCCGGCGTCTGGTTCTATCTGGCAACCCATTGCCCAACGAGCACAACCCCTTTTGGTGGAAAGCCAATCGGCTGACAGTTATTCCCCCCCAGCGAGATCTAGGACTAATGCCGACAGGCACATTTGATTCTGAGGCGGTTGCGCCACAACATCTGTTTCTTGAGGGTGTGTTAGCAACACCATGTCTTTTTCAGCCGCCCAACAAATTCCCACCTCCATGTCTTGTCAGACAATTGCCAGCAGCACCCAATACAGGTTCTTATATTGCGTTGCATTGTATAGATTTGGCAAATTTGCACCAAAGTTTTGAGACGAATTTGCAGGCACAATTGCCACAAAAATCCGAAAAGTGAGTGAGACAGTGTGTTAAACACTGTCCTGCAATGATGGGATTTTATCCCACTTGCAACAAAGTTTGCAGGCTTTGTCTGATCAACTGGAGCCACTTCCGGGAGTTTTTAACAAATGCAACAAAAGTTACCTTAACCCCTCACTAAATATCCTTTTTTGGGACAATTTTTTGACACTGGAGCAGTTTTCCACCCTTGCAACTGCTTTTCAGGAAGCGCAACAACGTGCTCTCCAATTGAGTGGTGATTCCGCGAGTTCTGCCCGGTTTCCTGCCCAAGCGCGCGATAGCTTTGTCTACCGCGCTTATGTGCAAGAACTGAAGGACAGACTTTTTCGATTGGAGCAAAACCACGCCATTGCGGTCAAGTTCCAGCTGAAACTGCGAGTTTTCAAACTCAAATCGCGCATTTTGCGAGTAAGACTGAGAAACTGCGACAGCGAATTTGCAAAACCACAATGCGGTAACCCGAGCACCTACACCGGATGTTAGCCGATTTCAAGGCCATCATCTCTCATATGCACAAAAAGTTGCAACACGATGTTGGTAGCATTGAAACGGGTTTGGCAAAGGTGCATACCCGCTATGAGGAAGTGGTCGGCAAAATATCAGATACGAAAATACCAGATATAACCGGTATACAAACAGCGATAGCGGATTTGCAGTCCAGGGTGCATGATTTGAACACAAAAATGTCAAAGGTGTAATCACCACCTCCAGACGCATTTTCGTTGCGACTAACCATAGCAACACACACACCAGTACACTTAGAGCAGATTTGCGCTGAAATTCGTGCTTCACATCCCCAAAATATGCAAGGATTCTGTGACGGTCTCATGAATACCAAGAAAACGGTAAAACAGGATATCACAAAATTGCAAAATGACCCTATCGCTCTCTCCGCGCACGTTTCGGTCTAAATGGAACAGCCAATGGCTGATAAAGTCAAAAATACGCATTCGGACCAACCCACCAAGCCATCTCCGCACTTGGAGGCTTTTTTCAGTGCGATACGCACTTTAGCAGTACGAGCTTAAGAATTGGACAATGGTTTTGTTGAAATTTTACAGGATTTCCAGTTGATTTCCGACAAAATTCTGCTATTGGATGAGCTACCCTCACCGAAGGCGAATGGGGCGTTTGCAGGAGGATGGAAGTCGGCTACCAATTTGCAAGATGTTTAGCCATTGGCTGCAGAGTTTGCATGAATTGCCGACCAATTTGGACCCAGTCCGTGCACAATTGTCTTCACACAACAAACCTGCTTTCGGGAATGGTTGGCACACTTGCCGCATCTTCCAGGCCAAAAAGCGCTTCTTGGGCACCTATCCCAGGGTCTACCGCCACATTGTCCCCAAACCGCGTTTCTGCTCTTGCGGTGGTTCCCCTCTTATCCTTATCAGTCCCAGCGGACCTTTTTTCGGATGGAGAGTCGAGGTTTTCAACAAAGCTTAGACCTACCCTCCTCTTAAGTCAAGAGATTCAGGAATCCGTGTTAATTCGTCTTATGAGCCGCACTCCCACACGTGGTATTGGTCATACGTCACAAGTACCACCAGTACAGTCCATAGACACTTCACCCCCCCCGTTGCGCATTCACGTCACCATTCGCGTATTCGCGACACCCCATATTTGCAGGTTTCTTTGGTACACTTGGGGGTATGTTCCATGCGCATTCACAAAGTTTTCCCAACAACACACTTGGTGCAACCACCAGTGTAACCACACAGGGTGCGATACCGCGCCCTGGCCAATCTCTAATGAATGTCACCGAAGGGCCACGGGTTACTCAGAAGGATTTTAAAAACACCATCAGAATCGCAAATAAGGTGAAGCTGTAAAGGGACGGTGATCCAACAGCGTGGAAACAGTTTTTTTGTGAGTGGGAGTACTGCTGGGAATTGAAGGGACCAACCAAGGACGAAAATCCGGATGTGATCAAAGTGGAGTTGATAGGTTGTCCACCAAAATATGAAAAAGAACGCGCAAGGCAACTGGTCTTTCGAGGATGTGTTTCTTTTGAGGATTTGGAAGAGCAATGTGCCTCTTCAAGCTCCAGTTTGGTTTCCAGAATACCTCTGGAGAACAAATGGCGGCAGTATTCCCTGCAGGACCGAAAGTAGAAGATGATAGACTTATGACGCACAAAATGGATTGGGTTGGCATCCGAAGTAGACGGGGTAGGCGAAACCCGCATCAAAGAGCACTTTCACGCAGTATTACTGCACTTTGTACCGAAAGTTCATCAAAGAAGTTTACCGCATGGAACTCGCGGGACATGTTTTAACGCTCGATTAGCGATGGAACTATGTTTCCAAACAACTGAAGCTATCGCACCTTCTTGGTCAAATACAATCGGCTTATACGAGCCACCGCACAGCAAGGATACCGACTGTCCAAGTCAGTTCTGTGGAAAAAGTGTCACGTTGAACAAAAAACGCTATGGTGAAATATAATTGGCGCAATTCGCGCTCTTAGATGAATTTTAGGACAAAATGTGCTCTTTGTGTAACAAAAAGGGACATTCGTCTCGCCATTGTCCAAATCCTGCAGCGCGAAAGCACAACCAAAGTCCAAGGCGATCAACCTCTTCATGGATTTCTCCTTTTTCCCAAAATGCGCATTCGTGAACATCAAAATACCGATCGCCATCCACGAGTTCTCTCAGCGGATCCGCTAACCACAACTCCCCTAATTGTTGCTATGCGACAACTCCGCACCCAAGCCAGCATCATCGTGGTATGTGTTACGGTTCAAAAGAACATTCTTCAACCAAAAGGTATAAGGTTGGTCGATTAACAACCTCTATTAAGGATCAACACCCGGCTTCGGGCAGGGAGGGGGAAGACATCCCACATATCCAAAGGGATCATGCGCGCTTTTTCGCTCGTATACTCAGAGACACATATGCGTTCAAACAGTCAAGGGCTGATATGGAAATTGGTTCGAATTTTGAGTAAAGACACCCTACAAAGGCCACGAGAAAGGAGGTGACAGGAGTTAAGATCCTAGTCATCACAAAAATCTTCCGAACGTTGGACATATAGACAGTTTTGTGTTTCTGGTTGTGGTGTATCAGAGGATACCCCATGAATGTCCATGTGGTTCAGTGGATTCCCGCTCCAAGAATGCACACAACACCGCAGAATTCTGCCTCCCCAAAAAACTGCAGTAATCATCACGTTTACATACCGGTTTCGATGACATAAACACCGTTTTACACAACATCAACACCGTTTTCCACCCGTGGTAAAGAGAAAGTGCCAACCCTACCCACGGCATACCCACAAACGTTCCACATGCGGTAGGGGTAACAAGTGCCTTAACACCCATTCGTTCTACTGGGTTTCAAGACGAAAGCCCTAAGTCCTGAAGCTTAAACCGTGTCGAGTAGTCGCCCAGCTTCTTTCAACGTTTCGTTTTCCACCAGGTTTGTCGATTCAGACAATCCTGTACAACCCCAGCAGCTTCAAAATTGGCATACTCATCTTTCAAAACATACTCACCCCGCAGCAGACCAACATGCACAACCAGGACAACTATTCTGCACTTTCCCCCCATGGTGTGCACACCTTTCCGCACAACAACCAACCAAACACAAAAGGTAAAAATACAAAATTAAAGCTAAGCCACACAACCCGAAAAATGTAACCCGTTCTGTCTCCAATGGGGAGCAGTATTGGTTGGCGGACTTGTCATCAATTTCAAGGCATACTCAGCACTATGCGCACATTCCCTCCACAAGACGCATAGTGCATATAAAACCGGATGCGCATAGCACACATTCTCCCCGAATCGCATAGCACACATCCACGGCGACGCGCATAGCGCACATCAGCCCCCGAGCGCATAGCACAACCACAGAGGCGCTCACTTCGCAAAACGCGCATAGCGCGAAACCTGCGCATATTGCGCTTCAAGTCTTGCCCCCCCCCGCATCAGCCCTACACATATTGTGCAGTCTAGCAACTGC